>CM052219.1:6437961-6715001 GCA_028454225.1 Lasioglossum leucozonium | reverse complement strand
TCTCTCTCTCTCTCTCTCTCTCTCTCTCTCTCTCTCTCTGTTCATCTTCGTTGGAGTATAACGTGACATCGGACGCTTATCGCGACACGAACGGTAAAAGAAAAGACGAGAAAACGTGAGATACAAAGTTCAACTTTCGAGAACTTGAACAAATTGAATATCCCCGGACGTCTGTCGCGATTGTCAGCCGAGCTAATCGGACGTCGCCGTCGTCCCGACCGGGACCCCCCGACGAATCCTTTTTCAATGTCACTGCAAGCGATATTTTGCGGAAGATTAGGAATGTTGACTCGAGCTTTACGAGATCCCCAGAAAATCAATCTTGGGACACACACACACCGCAACCGGAATCGACGTTATCGATCCTCGAAATCAAAGCTTCGATAAATGAACTTGCGCGGAGAGACAGTCCCTTATTTCAATCGAGGATGGTAATTGAAATGCATTTTACAATTTTTCGTTGAACGGAAGCTAGCCATTTATAAAGGGAAATGGAAATGCTATTGGGGATTGTCCGGGGACATTTTGCTATTAACCCCTTGCTTGAAAATGACGTCTCGGAATTGTCAGGGGTTTCGGACGACAAATTCTATTATTATTTAACTGTCCATCATAAGTTACATAATAACCATTTTATATTGATTTTAAGCAATTCGAACTATTTTTTATCCCTCGTCGACGCGTATTTAGAGCGTCAAATGTAATGGAACAGCATGAATCTGAAACGTTGGAATTGAATTGTACGGCAACGGGTTAATAAAATTCCGGCGTGTAAAGCGTGACGACTCTGATCGTGTACACAATTTATAAAACAGTCGCAAACTGCGAGAGTAACACCTATCAATAACTACAGAAAAATGTTCAGTCCCTAAGAACAGACAGTTTCTCAAGCGAAAGACTCCAAGTTCCAGTATCGTCGAACGTGTTTACAGCCGAGCAGTGGAAGGCTCGTCGCATAGTTTCGCACCAATTAATTAACCCGAGTTACGCGGGATACGCGCGTCCAGAATGCAAGCGCAACAAAGAATCCTGTTTCTGGAAATAACTCGAGGCGTTAAGTCGAGGATTTTCTTTCTCCCTCTCTCTTTCTCTCTTTCTCCCCCTCTCTCTCTCTCTCTTTCTCGATTTCTGCGTTCTTCGTATCCCGTGGCTCGGCACGTTTTCCTCGGCGCCTTATCTTTTTTCCTTCGGCCGGGCTGTACTTAATTAAGTAATTTACATCGTCTCCGTTTATTCCGGATACTCGGGGCGTCCGAGTCGACACGAGTCGCTCTAACTCGCGCTGTAAACAATTGAATCGATCGTGCTTCTTCCGCTTTGAAGTCTGTCGGGCCGATACGGAATTAACACGGACGATCTTGGTAATTAGCTCGGGCAAGGAAGTAGGAGTTGGGGATACAGCGGCGCAGAAACGGTCTATAAACGACGATTTCTAAAAATACCGGTGGCTGCATCAAAGCGGCGCGGCGGATCCATCCGGGATCCTTTGTGGCGTGGCCTCGCGTAAGGATCACAGCCGGTCGTTTCATTTCCGGAAATAACCCGTCAAAGCGAATCTCTGGGACGCGCGATATGACGGTTGTTCCACTCTCGCGGAGCGCGACGACGACCGACGCCTCGAGCGTGTTGGGGCTTAACACGACGGTTCCTCTCACCCTCTCCTCTTCGCTCTGCCGTTCCTGCCGGGGCCTTATCTCGTGCGCGCATCATTACTCAATGACCAATGCGTTCGCCGGCGAAAAAATCATTAAGAACGCTCATCCATTATCGCGCGGCCGTGAAAGCCACCGTCTCTTCTCTCTTCGTGGCTTACGACTGCGGCTCTCTGCGGCTACAGGCAGCAACCGCAACCGTGCGCAACCACCTTCGTTTCGGTGGCTCCGGTGACCAAGGATATCTTTCTTCGCGAGACAACCACGCCCGCTCTTCGACACGAAGGAGAATCGATAGTCCCGGGATCGCGCTGGGAAAGGATCCCCTGCGGATGGTATATCTCTTCTCGCCGCGCGCGCGGTTTCTTCCTGGCTAGCCCCGGCTGGAATGCGGCAAGAAAGTCGGTCTCCGCTCGGAATCGTTTTTCACTCTTTATTTATGCCGAGCGCGACCGCGAACGCTTTCGCGAACGATATCGCCGGGGCGGCGCGGCGCGGAGCGGTGTGGCTCTTCAAGGAACTCGAGTGAAGTCGTTCGGACCGCGTACACCTTCCTGGCTGCTCGGGTCCTGGCGCGAGCTTTTAGCAAATCGCGGTACCAAAACATTGAAAATGCTGTAGAATGTTCAATACAATGGTTTTGAGTAGTATCGGTTTTAAGATTCGATTTACCCTCAACATACCGAGCGGAAAAGATCTATGTACTTTTTAATTCTTTCGGAAAAAATTATTTTAATTGATCTTTTGCTAATGCGAAGCAATAAACATTCTCCAACCCTGTTTCAAATAATGCAGTGACGTCCTACTAAAATGTAGAATGTATATAGTACACGGATTTTACCCAGATAGTACACGACGTCTTCAAGACGTACATTTCAGGTCTGAATGTCTTGCGTCCTAAAGAGACCTCTTTTGCAGAACGTCTAATGGGCGTCTTTAGGACGTACAGTTTTGTATGATAAGCCGTTCAGAAGATTGTCGGACGACGTTCGGAAGACGTTCGTAGGACTTTGAAGACGTCTTGAAGAAGTCTTCGTGCTATCTGGGTACTTGAAAAAAAAGAAGAAACAACTCGGATCATAGAAAACGCATAAAATATTCCAGAAGGAAATACCACACGCATTTTTCCGGCCTCCGAATATAAATAGAACGAAACGTTAGCATGCAATTAGGAATCGTCCGGCGATCTTGTATTTATAACGACGAGAGGCGTTTACATCCCTCCGAATTTTTGTTCGACGTCATTCCCGGCGGGGTTTTATGAGCACCGTAAAATGATTAACACGAGCATGCGGGAAAAATAATTATCTACCGGTTCGGTGCGCGTCTGTTAACGCTGGCAGCCGGCTGGCTGGCTGGGCTCAGCTGAGCTGGGCTGGAGAACTTAGGTAGGATCTCGTGTTACGTGGAAAGCCTGACGCTAATGAATAGTGGTAAACCGATCCAGAAATAATGATCCTAAAACTAGTTCGCGCGTCCTGGGGTTTACCTACGCGCTACTTTCGATCTCCTCTAACGGGAATCGGTATGTTTTCAGGTATACGCCGACGGGGTGGGGGGAGGGGGAGCGACGCGTCCTTTTCTCGCGCAGACACCCGGTTGCTACTTGGCCACGTGTTTTCAGTTAACAGCCGCGATCGTGATTCGGAGATAAACGAGGCTCTCGATGGGGATACGCGCTATCTTAACTACTTTTTTCCATCGAGTCACGCTGATTAATGGGATTCCACGCGAAAATTATTTCCCCGCCGTGCGCCGGCCACTTATGAAACCAGGCTCTAGATGGGGGCGATGATTGTCTGGAGGGATTCGTTTCTGATCCGGGATAACTTCGGGAAATTAAAGAATTTCTGGCGGAGAAGCACCCGAAATAAAACGAGCATAGTTTTACTTGTATCACAGATTAGTAACAAATTGACGATGCAATTCGCTAGGAAAATAAGAAATTCGAGAGCGACAATTCCGCCGGAATCATCGCGATTTCTAGACTTTCGCGTCCAACGAAATTGCCGGCCATCTAATCGCGGCGGGATTCGTTTCACGGGAAAAGTAATCAAGAGGATTCGAGTCGAAGGCGGTAGAAGAAGGCTTGGAGATTTCGCGTGGATCTCGAGGAGCTTCGTTCTTTCGGAGGCGTCTTAAAAATTCATTTTACGCGAGATTACTCACTGTCACGGGTTAACGGAAATGGTCGCGCCTCGGCTGACGGAAGGAGCGCGAAGAGTCTCGGTTTTCTGTGGACCTCGGGGCCGAAATTCGCTCCTCGACGTGGTCCGGGGCGTTTTGGGCCCTTGGCTCCTCCGAACAGAGGCCCTCGCGCACCAACGTCATGAAATGAGACGCGTAAAAGATGAGAAGTCGGGGGCGTGGCGCGTGGGTCTTCCCTCCGCTCTTCCGTCCTCTCTTTTCGACGAGAGTTTGGCGTTTGCGGCGACGGTGAATTCGCGGTTATAAAGCCGATGCCGCGGTAAATCATTAACGACTCCCCTGTGGGTCCCCGCTCGCCCCTGGACCCCTTCCCCCGCGCGGGTTCGTTTATTTTCTTATTAAAATTACCCGACCGATACCGACTCGCCGAGATAAAAATCCTTCAATCTGCGCGAACGTGTTCCTCCGCGGGACACCGTTATGCGATAATAAAGCCCCAGTAAAATATTACTTCTAAGATTTAATTGCTGGACACGCAGCCCCCCGCTGCACCGCTTCGTCCGGAGTCACTTTTTCTCATTAACTTCCCTCCCGGAAATCGACATTTTTAAAGAAACTTACAAATTCTCTGAGAATAAGAATCGTATTTTCAAAAATGTCACGATGATTATGACAACTTCATCCATGAATCAAGTTCGACTCTCTAGTGAAAAGTCTTTCGTTACCGATTTAAAAGAGGATCTTCGCAAGTAATACCATCCAAAACCTATTTGCGATGTATGTACCTAGTTGTACTCTGAAAAAAAAATGTGTCGGCTATATGGGTGATCTTGCTCGTTAATGCGAGTCCATAATACCTCTGTATCAAATACAGACACTCGGAAAAATTTGTTTCCGTGAATCCGTCGATGAAGGGGTAATTAGATCGAGCGAATTCGCAAGGGATCGACTATGTCGGATTCGCTTTGGCGCCTGGGAAGCGCATTCCTGTCCGGCGAGAGCAAACACGGTCAATTTGTAGATCTCGCCTGTTCATCATCGCATCACGCGAAACATCGTTTCCTAATTCCATTAAAATGTCTTCAGCGTATTATCCATCTTTTTGCGCTTGTTACGGGACGCACGGTACAATTGTCGCTCGGGGTATATCGCGCGCGTTTAATGAGCCGCATCAGATAGGTAGTTACAAGGAGACGAGGGTTTGCATTCCGCCGGTTCGTACGGAATTTCCAGCGAAAAATTCATCGGGCCAAACGATGATAGCATACCATCGAGGCCCGGGTCCGGAGGACGCGCACGTACTCCCCGGCGATTCTCTTCCTCGATTCCGTGCACCTGCACGATTACTCGCCTCTCTCGTTCGCTTTCTCTCTTTCTCTCTCGCTCTTTCATTCTCCCTTTCTTTCTTTCTTTCTTCCTACCTTTTGCCCTCTCCCGTTTCTTTTTCTCGCGTCTCCGGAGCTCCTCGTCTGTCGGGACGTACGCGTAGGTGTACGTGCGTGAGCAGAGAAGGTGTTGCGGGTAAACGGTCGACAAACTGGCCCGCGGTCCCGGATAAATGAACGAAATCTCGCCGCTTCTGGCCAATCACGCGGAATCTCGCGACTCATGCGCGCCCACAGTGCCGGTCGAACAGTTTAACCCCTTGCCTTGTGATTTCTTTCCCTTCCGCGCTCGTCAGACCCGCTTCTTTCCTGGTAATTCGGTACAAGAGAAAAAATCCGGGATCGTTCGATGTCCATTTTCGTTCCAACAAAATTTTATGTATCTTATTCCCAGAAAGCACAGAGACGTCTTGAAGGTGTCTTAAAGACGTCTGTTGTTGGACATTCAGAGGTCTTAAAGACATTCCGTTTGACGTCTAAAAGACGTCGTTGTTTAAGACGTCTCGAAACAGACGTCTTCGTTTAAAAGATCTCGAAACAAACTTGTTTAAGACGTCTTATTTCAGACTTTCGAACGAAGTCTTATTACCGACGTTCAAACGACGTCTCCAGAAAGACGTCTTTAAGACGTCTATTCAGAGCGTAAAACGTTCAAACCTCAAGTGGATGTAAAAAACACGTCTTGACTTTCTTTTTGTACAACCTTATGAAACACACGACCGATTTACTATTCTCAGTACTTTCCCGTGGAAATAATGGATACTGTCTAAAATGTCACCGAGCCTTATATTTATGTATCTATGAGTCACGTGCCATGGACGGTGTCTAGTAGGAGGATCCGAAGCAGAAACGTACCTCGCAGAAAATGGAATCACGACCGACTAAAACGTACGTTTATACGACCCTGTCCTTCTCGTAGGAGAACGTCAACCACGTCCCGTGTTAATTAAGTGATTACGTCACCGGGCGATGTTCGCTTTCGGCGTGAAATATCGCACGGTTCTGCTGTTCGGGGTGGAACAGCGACCGATCGAGTTCCTGTTTTTCGCGGTTCGAGGCGAGAAATATTTCGACGTGTACGAGAGATAATTGTACCAATTGGCCCCTTGTTCCCGGACCTCGTGACGTCGGCGAGCTACTATCAGATAAAAATTGCTCGGGTCATCTGTGTTACTTGGATACCGAGCGACGAAATAAATCTTACGATACGATCGACGCCAATTGCAAGAAAAACCAACGGGCGATTTTAAGTACTAGCCGAAAAATTTGATACATTTACAGAATATATTTTTTGTAATTCGGTATTCTTGAAGATTCTATAGATTAAGATTTTGGGATTTGATAGAGCCCCCCGAAGTATACAAATCTTCTGGAAATGAAAATCCAATTTATCGAAAAGCCGAGGACTTCGTTTCGACTTACGTCGATTGTCAACCCCCCTTTATTTCCACGTTCGTGGTCTCGCCGACGTTCTCGCTCGATTTTCTCCTGGTGTTCGCTTCCTTCTCTACCATCGTCCTGTCTTCGTCCCTAGAAAGGCCGGTTACCTCCGCGAGACGTCTGACATTCAGCTGGAGGTGCATCGCGGAGGAAGGACGCGGTGGAAGGACGAGCTTATACAGGGCTGAACGAGAAACCGGGCGGAAGATCGGTATCGCGATCTTGTTGGGCCGAATGAAGAAATGTAAACGCCAATTAAACATTTTATTGATATGCTTATGTCGTGTACGGACGTCTGTTTCCCTCCTGCGACCCCCCATCCCTCCCGGCCCCCTGTTTCGCGGATCCCGGGGACTAAAAGGCGATCAGAGTAACGCGCACACGTCGCAGGGCACCGTAGCGTCGATTCTCTTCCTTCTTTCTCCCTCGCTCTCTCTCTCTCCCTCTCTGTCTCTGTTATGTATAGCGAAAAGGTTCTAGCCCATTCGCTGTTTTTAGCTAATCCCCCCTCCCCCGGGGAGATCGAAAGATCGAGATAGAATCGATTCCGTGCCGGCCAGTCGTCCAGGGGACACTAATCGCGCCGAAGGAAGAGGATTTGCCGGACGTGTCGACTAAATGGTACGAATACTCTCAGTCGGGGATTAGCGAAAAACGGCCGGGATCGATTAGCTAGATAACGTCGTTGCCACGACTGCATAATGAACACGTTACACCGCGGCCAACAAGTTCCGAGAAGGCGGGAAAATCCGATCGTGAGCGGAGAAACTCTCTTTCAACGTGTTGATCACGATTCAGACTCCATTACAACGGCACCGATCTGTTAGGGAAATCAACGGAATAAATCGCACCGAGAACAAATAAACTCCGGCTCTTTATTCCCGCGTTTAAGCCTTATGTCAATAGCCGAGTACCCGGGATCCACTTTCGATTTTTCTTTAAAACTTCATTAACATTTTTGTTGGTAAAAAAATTATGTTCTTGAATCATTATAGATTAATCTACATTTGACGAATAAAAGATACGCGCTGAAACTATAAAGTAGAACATCATCGAATATCGTAGAAATGTTGCTTATTGACACAAGGGTTAGAGAGCACATTATAAAATTGGAAGAGACGTTTTAAATAAAGACCAATTTTCTGTTTCCAAACAAAAGATGTTCAGGAGACGTTCGGAAGCCGTTGGAGACGTCTCTGTGTTATCTGGGTGGAAGATGAATTTCTGTTTTCGGAGAAATTTTCCGTCGTCGTGCGAGTTCCGAGGGTCCGGAACACATGAATTCCCGAATGTGTTGATTTTTCTTCTTCGACTTGTTCCCTCGCTTACAATCATCGCCCATTCTAATGCTTGTAATATCGTTGTCATAAATTTCGATACGGTAGCAGGTTCGGGTAGCAAACCGCCAACTAGCACGTTACACGACGAGTACACTACCCTGAAGACTTGTCATTACGGCGGCTCCCCAATTTGCATACGATTAATCGTCGCCGTCTAGGTGGGGCAATCCCATGGAGTAGCGATTCGGGCCGATTCCTGTTCTAGAAAACAAAGCCGCGAAATTAACCGGTGATTCCCGCGCGTTCACATCGCATCGAATCGACGTGTAAACGCGGCCGCTGCCAGTCAAGGCCGGCCCGCGGGGTAATAACGAACGCCCAGGAAAAATCCGTAACAATGGCAAACGCCGGTCGCTAGCGACGGTGCGGCGCGGCGGCTTGCCGTAATTGGAGGATGAACTATCCGCGGGATAATTAGACGTTGCCACCTCGAGCAACGAGGATGCAAAACACGCTCAGGACTTGTGAAGGGTAGCCGGGTATACTTACGCGATTGCGTGTTCGGCTAAAATAAAGCTCCACGGAGAACACCGGGAGAGAGAGAGAGAGAAAGACGGGGAGAGGAAAAGAGTCGTCGCTAACGGGTCGTCCGCATGATCGGCTTTCTTCTTGCCTCTTTCTTCGGGGCACTCCGCGGAGAAAAAATATCGGTACCGACTTCGTCGAATCCACGATTCGCTGCCGCCGAAATGCCACGATTCGCCGAATGCGAACCGGTGCCTGGCGATTTTAACATAACTTGCGTCACGATCGATGCGGTACAACTTACAAAGCTTTCCCGTGCACCACCGGCACCAGCAATTGCACCCGCCACGCCCAATCCCGCGCGAACCGAGACGTTTCAATTAACGAATTTCGTACGTGGCTCTGTATGTATTCCGCGTTGCGTGCGCCGCGACACCCCCTAAGGTAGCGGCCAGACGTTATTTGACTTTCCTCGTTGACTTTCCCTTTTGTGCCACTCGGCTGCCTCCCGTTAAATTTAATTCATTAATACCGGGGCTTCGGCTCTGATTCCGGCTCCACCGCGCCGCGCCGCGCCGCGCCGTCTTCCCTTTACTTTGTGACCGGTGGCGTCGTCGTCGGATGAAAATTGTCCTTCCAGTGAGGGAAGAAAGTGGAGAGGGGGATCCGATCCCGGGGAATTCCTCGAGAGCCACGAGTAATGAAAAAAACCGGTGACTAATTGAAGGATCTCCGTGCGACGATCGTTGCCTGTCGCGAGAAACGATTACGATATCGGTGCTTTATCGAGTAAGTCGGTGTTCGTTAACGGCGAGTCCCTTGGGCCCGGGTATTTAGATTTCAGTTAAGCTCGGCAACATCCGTCGATCCCTATCTGCGGGGACTCGAACGATCAGCGCATATAGCATCGCGCGCGATACCGTCTCACCGAAAAATATTACCGGCCCGATTACGATCGGGAACTCCTCTAATTGAGACGTGTCCGGCCGAGATTTCCGATTTTGTCCCCGCCGTGGGCGATGCAGCGGCGAAAAAGTATTCGCGTTGCCTCCGCGAACATGTACCTTGCCACGCCGCTCGCAGAACGAATTCGCGCGTTGCTCCGCGCAACTCGCAACAACAGCGGCTTACACTCGTCCGGCGAATTTACACTCCGGGGACGTCATATTGCCACCCTTGTAACCGTTCGAGCATATTCGCCGGATATCGAATGGCTGTTTCTAGAGACACGTGTGCGACACCCGTGGGGAGAGACCAACACATAGCTCCGGAGTCTGATATTTGAGGTGCGATTCCGACGAGACGCGACGCGACGCGGTGAGCAGGTGCGACGGGCTCGGACGTTCACGCACACGACTGCCTCGACGGTCGGCGTGTGCGCGAGGCGTGTTGTACAAGCTTGGCCCGGGGCCAGGCGGAAACCCTTTTTTTCATTTTAGTCTTTTGCGTTAGTAAAAGTCCATAAATATCCGTTAAGGTGTTAAGTTACCACCCATGGTACGCGCAGCTTCGTTTCACGGGCCTCGCGAGCCGGTTGTGTGCGTTTCCCATACCGATCCCATACGCCATGGTGCTCTCTCGGGCTCCGCAGCACCGTGAACGTACACGGGTCGGCCACGCTAATCTGCGGTGGCATCGATGGTAGCCGAAAGTCGATTGGTACGCTCGTAATTCGTCGACAGCCGAGATCGCACCTGCGAGAACGTTATCGCGCACGCGGCCCCGCAAATCCCATTCGCCGAGACTTTTCGCAAGGAATGGTCTTCCTGTCCGCAATAAAAACTACCAGGCCCCGCTCGCAAAGCCCTTAATGGGAGCGCGATCGCATTTACTGTCCTCCAGAAAGACAAATTCCGGCCGCTACCAAGCGAACGGGCTCCCGGCCACGATTAAACGGGCTTCGTCTAAGAATTTACTAAGGATCCTCGTCCCTCCCGTCCTTCCCGCCCTCGCCTCGCCATCAGCAGAAGCTACGTGGCCTAACGAACGATTCTTCGGCTACGAGAGTTCGGGCTGTGCGAGCCTGGACCCCTGCCGCGCGGAATCGTGGGCGATAATCATCTGATGATTATGGGAAACGCAAGATTCATTCGAAATTCTAGGACCTAGTTATCGTAAAAACTAATGTGAATGGTATTTCAAAGCTCCGCTTCGTTCTGTTAATTTCTTACTTACCGAGAGGATCGTTTGCTCCTTGTTACGATCGTACAGATTAAGAATCTTCTTTATTTCTTTGTTCTACTAACTCTGTCTCTTTCGTCGGAGAACATCTACACGACTGAGAGACATCGATTTCCAAACGAACCACTCCCAACGCCCCAGGTAAGCGATCAAGAAGATTTCAATCGTTTACAACAGTTATTGTGAATCTTCCGAGAGTAGCTTCGTAAAGAAAAGAATCTCTTACGGAGTCTAACGATCTGTCATTATGTTTGCTAAAAAGAAAGTTTCCAAATATTGAAACGTGAGAACTTTCTGTTTGAGCTATAGTTTGATACGGACAAGTAACGAGGCAAAGTTTCGATAACGAGAAAAATTTCTGACGCTTTGTGGCTTATGGACAAGTGACTCCCATTAATATTCTGACGCTCTTGAGAAAACGATAACTTTTCTGATATTCGACCACAGAATTTGAACTTTTTCGAGAAGTTAAAGCAATTAGTTTACTACACGATGTGACAAGAAATTTTTTCAAAAACTGCAATTGGTCGGAATTGTAGAGAAATTACTTGTAGTTGTATTTTACGACAATCTAAAAAATACGTTTTGTAGACCCGTGTCAATACCGGAACAGGCATTGAAAGATGTAAGAAATCTTAGATTTATTGTAGTTAGAGGCTGAAAATCGTGAAAAACTGCAACTTTTACCATCCTTAAACTAGCAACGTTGCCTGATTTTTATGAAATTTTCCGAATATGTTTAATCGATACAGGTCTACGAAACGTGTTTTCTAAATTTTCGATATAAGCCCACATAAACAAGTTGCAAAATACAATTTTTAGTATTTTCTCTGCAATTCCGACCAATTACTATTGTTATCAAAAATTCTTTTCTCGCGTTACGTAACAAACCTATTGTTCCAACTTCTCAAAAACATCCAAGACGTATGGTGCAATATTCTAAAAGTTATCGCCTTTTTAAGAGTGTTCGAATATTAGTGGGAGTTACTGTATATTTTGTCTAATAGCCGCGGTATCTTATTATGCTGTAAACCAAGCACTCTCGTTGCATAGCAAAATATGACGACAATATCCTACAAAACAGTTTTAACTGCCAAAGAGATCGAACAGGGAACATCCTCCTTACTCCTTACGCTCGTAAACACTCATCACGCTCAACGGGTTCGCTAAACATCTAACATCGGTTCTGGCACATAGTTCGCTTCGTTAGCGGTTACATTTATCGGAGGAGGTAGGTTTGGCGCAAACCTGCGTGCCTTCACAGATTGCACAAAGACGTCTTAAAGACGTCTGTCGTTGGACATTAAAGATATCGTAAGGACGTCTTTTTAGGACGTAAAACTGTTGAGAAAACTTTATTTGCTTCAAACAAGAAATACTTTATTTATTAAAGCAAACAAGATTACAATAGTGGATTTTAGATGTGAAAGAATAATAATACTGTAGTCACTGTAGTGGAAAAAAACTGTGATGTTAACCGTACTGGAATTGGATGACAACTGAGCTGGTTCGTCCGTGGAAAACCTCCGGTCCCTTCCCTTAAGTGGGGGTGTCGTAAAAATGCTTGGGCCAGGCAAAGAAAACTCTGCGACTCCGGCCGGAGACGCACCATAGCCTATTTCTATGTATTATCGTTGGATTCCAACAAAAACTTTTAGACCTAAACTGGAGATAAAATGGACGTCTTTAAGACGTCGCGTCGTATTTGAGTTGTTACGAGGTGCACCTTAAATTGTACGAATACAGACGAAACTTTATTATAGCCACGATGTGACTCGCTGACAAAGATGAATTTCGATTAACTTCAGTTTTTTAAAGCGGTTCATAAAAATTAGTCTTCCTATGAAAATTCGTAATTTTGTCCATTAGCATGCTAAATAAGGAACAGCAGCTCGTTGCTTCTTCTCATCATCAATTTGAAACTTCCCGCCGCATTTGTCCGCTAACTGCTTTAATATTTAATGGGAAAATCGAGTAAAAAAAATTCGTGCGGCGTTACCCACGTTTTTGTTCGTCACCGCGTCTTCTGTGCCTCGCGCCCCGCTGCATCGTTGCAACGTTGGGATGGGCACAGGCAATTATTCGTGTCCGTTGCGGCGACATAATTTCACGCGGACGGCACCGTGGCGGCGCGGCGCCGTCGGCGCAGAAATCGCGTCTATTAATTCCGCGCAACATTGTGGCTCGCGGAGAGGCCGTACATAATTCGAGGGTCGCGATAATAAGTTTCGCGGGTCCGTGTCATTCCGCATCGACCCGTGCATCAGCCAGCCCGTTTTCCCCGGTGTTCGCCGTAGTCGCGTGAATTATCGTAGCCTCGCCGCGGCGTTAAAGAACCGAAGATGGAATCCGACGATAGGCTGGATAGCCGCCTGCCGTCTCTGCGAATTAGAAGAAGGAGCATAGACTACGCCCTCGCTCTCGCGCCACCTCTCGCTATCCGGCATTCTCGTATTTACAGACATGGTCGCGTCGTCCGTTGAGAAATGCTTATTGAAATCTTGTCTCGAAATCCTCTCCCGCCGGGAACGACGGCGGCGACGCGATGCGATGTGACGCGACGCGACGGCGGCCGGGGGAAAAGGTTGAAGGTAAAACGGAACAATCGATGATGGCGAACCGTCACGGTCGCGGCCGACTTGATGGACGTTTTTCGTGGGCTTTGTGGGGTTCCTCACGACCACGCGCAGACGTGACCTCGGTCGCCACTCAGTCGGCGAGAAAAAACCTACCGATGGATATCTTAATGCCTTTCTGTGTGTACGCGGACCCTCGGAATGCTGCGGTTCATCGCGGACTCGAATCAGGGATGCCGGATTTAAGAGGCCCGCGAAGGACCGCCGTCGTCGACGACGAAATTCTGCGTCCCGCGAAACTCGCTCTTGACGCTTCAGCAAAATCATCTTCTCGTCTCTTTCTACAATCCATATGGACCACGATTACGGATGGCATACCTTGACTACAACATTGCACCCGGAGCTATTTTCACGTTAAATCCAAACGTTTCAACCGATCTAGAATATTTCCGCTCCGTTAGGTGAGTCACCTAACGTTTGCACCTAAAATATTTTTGTTGTTTTTAAAGATACGTCAAATGTCTTAAGGACACAGTTGAATGGTTCAGTAGGACTCGTACGATATCAAAAATATTTGTTTCTATGTGATTTTTTTTTTAGAGATCTCAAGGTCACCTCTACTATTTAAACGGGACCACCCCCTTTCAAACACTTTGTCTGTAACCTTGGATACCCTTAAGCAATTATAGTGATTGAATTCCTTAGTAGAGCTGCCTATGGAAATAATAACTGAATTGTACCATTTTATAGCAAGTTCTGAAGTAAAAGAGAGGGAACACGATGGATCGCAAGGGGTTAAAAATTGTTCAAATTAACAAGGTTCGAAGACTACAGGATTAGACGAAGTAACGACGTGGAAACTTCAACCCCTAATTTCGAATTTCTACCATCGATTTCTACGGCCAAGTTAGAGTCTATGTCGGTCTCCATCCGGGGATCCACATTTGTCGGCTCGGCGCTCCGCAGCAGCGGGGACCAACGGACTGTCAAAGCGGCCGAATTTCGCCGGAGGAGCTCGCAGAATTTATTCTCGGCGGCGCGGCGTACGAGCAGGAAAGAGGTGCGTTTCTCGCGCTCTCGATTTTTTCCTATCTATCACACGCGGCCGACCGCGTTCATGGTGCTCGCATTCGAGCAGCGCGGTGGCGGCGCGGCGCGGCGCGGTGCGTTCGCCGCTCCCGAATGCGTTATTATCGCGGCGATCTCGATCAGATCTGCTCGGTCGTCCTTGTTCTCGGGCCGGCCTTCCTCCCCGGGCCCGTCTGGTCTTTTCTCTCGGTTGGTGTTCTCGCGGCGCGGCGCGGCGCGGCGGGTTGTGGAGTGCGGGCAGAAAATCGGCGGGGAACTTTTAAAGCAGTCGTCGCGTCGTTGCGCGGGATCGTTTGGGAGGCAGCGGCTCGAACGAATCGATGAAAAATAACACCTGTCCCGGCCGGGCTGCCAAGATCGTAAACGCAGCTCGATATATACGTAGGCAAAAGGGGTCCCCGGGTACCGAGAGAGGAGATCTGTACCACGGGGGAAGAGGGGGGCTGGCGGAAAGGGGGCGAACGTGCACGGCACCCCGCATACGTGTTACACGCACGACGCCGGCTAACGGAGAGAGCGTCTCAGTTAGCAGCGAGCCCTCGGTTTGGTTTATAGCCGTGCGTCCGATGACAATGTCCACGCGGCTTTAAATCTCCCCCCTGGCCCCGACGAACCCGGCAGACCGCAGCGTTTCTTTTTTGCCTTTGCATTATATCATATTCCATCCCTTCCGTCGCGCGTTCCTCCGGATTGCGTCGCCCGTGTGCTCCGCCTCCTTCACCTTCGCCTTCGTTCATCCTCCTCCTTCATCTCCCCCTGCCTTCCTCGGCCGCTCTTCGTCTCTCCTGCTTTTCCTTTTCTTTTTTTCTTCCTCTCTTCCTTACTCTGTCTCTCTCTCTCTCTCTCTCTCGCTATTTCTCTCGGTAAACCTTTTTCTCCCTTTCCTTTCCCTTCGCTCTTTACTTTATGCGTGCTGGTGTGTCCCCCTTCGGCCGATCCTCCCTGCCGCGTATAACTCGCTACGCGAGGGACCACGGCGCGGCGCGCCGGCGTGGAGAACGAATGTTTATGCACTGATAACTGACAGCACCCTGGCGCGGGAAGTCGGTACCGATCGCCTCTCCTGGGATTCACCGCCGAGACCAGCCCGCGGGTCCTCGGACACCCCCCGTCTTCCCCTCTCCATCGTAGGGTGAATCGCGTGACTTTTTAATGGCCTACCACCGTTCTACCGTTTACACTCGTAATTCGTCAATTTAGGGAGTTTCCTTATGTGCGTCGGACCCCTACCATCGCCGTGGGGATTTTCGGCCATTAATATGATACCCTCTCTCTCTATCTCTCACTCTCTCTTTGCGCGCTAGCTTTATGCACAATCGGAAACTATCTTTCACTGGGCCGACAGGTTCAGATATATTTCGTTGGGTACGTCAAATTTAAAGCAATAGTCCTATTCAAAGAATTTAAGAATATCAGCGTATTAGTTTCAGTTTAACGAGACAATTGCGGCAAGAAAAAATTTTTTATTCGGCTTCTTTGTTCTGCAATCAATAGTCTAGTTATGAATTTTTGCGGGACCATCAATTTTTGGAGGTCTCGGGAATTTTGCTTTCAAAAATGCATGGGTCCATTTTAACCTGGCCCCTCAAAGAGCATATTGGACAGAATTGGTAGAAGATAGCAGTCTAATTTGGACTAACGAGAAAGACAATTGGTTACGAATAGACAGCGGATTTGATGCATTTATAAAAAAAATTAAATGAATAATAAAACGAAGTCGTTGCAAGCGATCAGGTAATAAAGTGTTGGGAAGCTAGATGAAGGCGTATGGAACTGAAACGCAAAAGAAAACGAGAATATCGTTGCGAGGAATTGGACGGTTGGCTTGGTGGCACCGCTGGTCTTATTTCGGAGGAGTATCCGGCAGCATCGGTCAGAGATTGCAAACGAGCGGGACGAATGTCCAAGAAAATCGGATTTCGTCTACGCCGTGAATCACTCCCCCGCTAAAGACGCCAGTCCGTCGCGATCGCGAGAAAGCTTTGGTCGCGGACCATTTTACGATCGCGATCCGTTAATTCACCGGTCTGGAGGCGCTGCTTGCCCGGGAGATTTACGGTGGTGCTTCGGGTTCTGGCCCCGGTGGATGAGCCTACCCTTCGTCTCCCGCGTATACCACCACCATTCCTCATCCTGATCCTCCGATGTTCGTCCTTCTCCGTGTCTCGGTCGTCCCGTGGCCCCCGACACATCGTCAAATCTGGTTTGGCTCGTTGCGCGCTCAGCGCTGCGCCGGGCCGAAAGGCTTCTCTCTTTCTCCCTCTCTCTCGCCCTGTCTAGTATGACAAATGTTATCCCTGACAGTAAACGTCACTAGTTTAGGCGCGATGATTCACGGCCTCCTGGGCATAAGCGGGCGCGAACTTCCCGAAGGGGCTTATTTTATTTGCGGCTTAATTTTATGTGCGCCTCTTCTCGCCGAATCGCCTGTTGCACTCTCGGCCGAGCTGGGCGCATTATGCGCATTCGCCGGCAGATTGAAGCTTCGCCGAGCTACGGGGGAACCAGTCGCCGCGATCGTTTGCTCGGGAACAGTGACACCGGTCAAACGGGATTTATCGTCGCTCCTCTTGTTAGGTTTCTACCTAGACACCCTCAACGAGCTCTATTCTCCTTGCCAGGATGCGGTGTGGGTGGAGGAACACATTGTCCGTCACAAGTTTTGTCCACGCGTTCGCCATCAACTCTGCTGGAATACACTCCATGAAAACTGAAGAGTCCATCGTCGCCAGGATCTTAAAACAAATTCTGGGGTCCTCGACTTTCAACTGCAGGCAACTTTCATCGGAGCTGCTTAGGTCTACCTTCAATCTTGTTAGTAGACCTTGGTGATTTCATTTAATTGATCAAACAGTAGCGTTTCGATTGAAATGCCGCTGAAATGGATAGGTGTACCGGGTATGGTCAGTTTAAACAGATTTTCTGATCCTCATTTTCTTGGCCAAGAATTTTAGAACGAAGATGCAGCAAACAAATAGTGTCCTACCGATACTAGGTTCCCAGGCGCTTCATTAAAATGAACAGGTAGACCGCGTTCAATTTGAACAGATTTTCTTACTCCCATTTTCTCGACCAAGAATTTTAGCAGAACGAAGATCAAGCTAGCAGACAGCGTGTTGCTGACACTCGGATTCTCTGTGCTTCGATTGCCTAGCCAAGGTCGCGACCCCCAGTTGGAAACTCAGCAAGAAGTTTGATTTTGTGCTCGGGTTTCGTCGGAAGAGTCGGAACTATGATCGAGGATCAAGGAGGATCCTAAGAGCGGCCGGCTCGAGATTCACGATAAGGTAAACAAATCGGCAGTCAATCGGCCAGCTGGAGATCCGGCGAAATTACGATTGGTGGGTTTTAGCGTCCGGTGAGCGTGGCACAAGCGCGATCGGGTCGAGCCCGGGGTTACGACAGGGACATTCAAAGGGAATTATGATGTCGTTTTACGAGCGTCTCGTGGAGTCCGAAGGGATTAAATCGCGGCACGCTCGTGAGCCCGTGGCGAGTTCTGTTCGTTGGGCCAGATCGATGAAAGGGATCGGAAGAATGGCCGTAAAAGGCCCCGGACGCGTTCTGGCCGATCGGCCCGAAGAAATATTGAGAAATCTGTTATGATCGGACGGCTCCTCGTCGCCGGTCCGGTGGAGGCAAATTCCTTTGGTTGCCATGTTTTAAACGAAACTTTCGACGAGGGACCCCCTCTGCGCGGCCTCGCCACACCGAAACCAGCCTTCGGATGTATGTAGGACGACACGGGAACGTCGTGTCATTCCCGCGTTCCCTATTGTTCCCAGACAAAAAGATAGGACACTCACAATTGTATTAATCATGGTAGGTGTACCGTCGGCCGGGGGCCTGACCCCTCCGACGCGCGGTGAACCACGGACTTTATCCGTGTGACCCCAGGAATCCCGGCTTGTCCCCGATAACGTCCGCCGATATCGATTATCCGCCTAACACGACGCGTTCCGATCAAGAGATCCATTATTTTCTTGGGAACGTGTCTTCGAGTAGTCGCCGGCATCGATCTCCCGCACGTATTGAAAGCATTTGTTATTGGGGGATCAGATTAAAATTCTCACCGTATCTCGCCGCGCGCGATCTCCCGCTCCCGCGGTCCTCTCGCTCGAGAGGAAAACACTTCGTGCTGGTCACCTACGATCTTCAGACTCGGCGAAAATGGTCGCGGAAACCACTGGTTAATTATACATTTACAGTCGATGTACGCGTCCGTTATTCCACTGCACCGTCTCCGCACGAATGTGTGTAGCGAGCCTTAATCGGAATTAATTGGAACTTTCGAAAAATCGATTGAGTCATACTTTAAAGATGTAACTTTCGTACTGATAGATCTGCCGGCTGAAGGTAAAATGATCGAAAGCTTTCGAGGATTAGAGAGGGGGAGATGTTGCAGCGACAAAATCCGCGAGGAACGATTTCGAAGCCGCAGGAAATGGTTCAGCGGATCGGTCTGCGGGCTGTCGGGCGTTTCCTTCAATTCCTCGAGCAGCGGGGCTCCCCTCCCTCGATTACGGGCACGATGTGCTTTATGTCCTCACGGATCCGTACTACGAAATCACCCCGGTGACCCCGGGTGCTCGTAAGAAATTCGAGGGCGTCGTAGCCGGTGCGTGGAAGCCGTTTGTTTCGTTGTCGTTGCGTCGTTTTGTGCACGGGGCGCCGTATACCACCGACGGCCCATCCGCCGCTGGTTCCTCGTTTTCTCTCTTGGGTAGGGACATCAAATAAATCACGGACTATCGTCTCTCGGTGGAACGTTTCACGTCTGCCGGCCTCGAGAGTCGGAGAGCTCTCTCTTTCTCTCTCTCTCTCTCTCTCTCTCTCTCTCTCTCGGCCCGGCTGGCTCCTCTCGGCAGTCGTCCCTTCGGTTTCTCGAACGGGGAACAATTCGAAATGGTTTCGTGCGCGAATTCAGAACTTATGGAATGCACTTTGAGAGACAAGAACCTCGGCCACGGGGAAAGAAAGAGAAAGATAGAGGAGGGAGAGGGAGAGGGGAGGCACAGAAGAGGGGAAAAGAAGAGGAACGGCAGGAAACGAAAGAAAGAGAGGAGAGACGTCGGATTCTCAGGCAAGAGGCCCCGGCGGAGTAGCGCGCGTAGCTTTCGTGGCGAACGAACGGCTAGTACGATAGAAACGTTCGGAATCTCGGTGACGTGATTATCTTTCCCATCGTTCGCCGCTTTTGCAATCTCGGTTAGATAATTACGCTATAAATCGCGCCGATGAATAGAGCCTCCCTCCCGGTGTATTGCGCGCCGGAACGTTACAACGACCTTTTGTGTGTAGCCTGGCTACGTGGCTCTGGCTCTTGCCGAGGCCCCGAACGAGCCTCGACCGGCGTCGGAGGAATCGCCGTAGGAAAATTTTGACGGGAGAATGGGAGACCGGGACGCGATATTTCAATTCCGACGCGGAATTTCTCCGCGACTCGGCTCGGCTCAGCTCGGAGCGGCGCGGCGCGGCGCGGCGTGGCGTGGCGTGGCGTGTCCCCGTCGTTCGCGATCGTATCTGAAAAATCCACCCTGCCCCCGCCTCGCCAACGGCCACGTTGTTGCACCGGGTTGCGCCGCGCCGCGGCTAATCGTTTATTTTCCTCGACCTACGACCCACCGCTCTTATTCGTAGATCTGATCGGTGAGCGGGGGATATTAATAACTGCGACCAGCCATGGCATCATCGTCGTCGTCGTCGTGGTCCTCCCTTATTCTAGCTCTCCCTTTCTCTCTCTTTTGCTGGCTCCGTCTAATCGTGATCCCATTTTTTTTTCCTCGAGCGTCGCGACGGACCACAGAAAGGCGGTCGTAACGTCGTTTCGCGCGTGGAGCACGTTCGAGATGAGCTGATCGCGTCGCGTCGCGTCGTGGAGGATCACCGCGAACCGGGGACAAGAAACAGACGAAGAAGAGTCGATGTCGGGAGACGGACAGGAGAAAGATGCCACGGGTCACGGAACAGGCGAAGGGTTGACGGAGGGAGGGGAAGGAATAAGAGGTGAGTGGCAGGGGTAGAGTGATACCAGGGGGTTCGTTCTTCGAGTCGGAAAGAGAAAAAGTATGAGGGAGACAGAGAGAGAGAGAAAGGGAGAGAACGAGTCGGCCGCGATGCCAGCCAAGGAGAGAGGAGTGTACATTCGTTATCTGATCAGAAACTTAAGGCTACCTTGAATGAGATGAATGCCTTTACGTGTCTCTTGCACTTGCCTAGGCACATCCATTCGCCCTTTCATTTCAAGTGCTCCGCTGCCCTTTTGTGGGTGGCTGCCCTTTCTCCGAGGCCATCGCGGTGTACCCATCGCTCTTTCTGCCCTCCTTCTTGCCTCGGCCGCACCGCGCCGCGCCGCACCGTGCCGGTCGCGCGTAATTTATTGCATCCGCGCGAAATTTCGTGGCCACGGACCGCGTCCGTCTCTTCTTTTCCTCTCGCCCCGCGTGGCTCTGCGAGTTCTCGCGATCGCTCGTCTCGATCGACGGTAGCGCGGTCGGTCTTTTGCGGACCCTCGCGGGCCCTCTGACCTTGCGGCTCGTGACTCCTGGATAGATCCCGGCATCGTCTTCGGGTGTCGGGGTATCTTCTTCCACCGATCGTCTCTTCGTTTCACCGATCGAAACAATTAATATCCCGTATCGACCGAGATTGCTGGTTTCGGCAACGAACCCGGTTCCTGCCTGGTGTATTATATCCTCCGAAAAAACGAGTTACCAAGTGGGGTAGGGGGAGGGCGAGGCCGATGATCGGCTCATCATCGCTCGCCATTATACGAATTCCATCAAGTTGCGGTTGCGTTAACGCTTCCTGAACCCGGCGACATTGTAATATCGCCGACGATCCCGGGCTCACCGGGCAATTCCCCGCGGAGGGAACCGGGTCCGCGCTTCACGACACGCCTGATGACAGGTTGAGACGTGTGGAACGCGGCGAGGTGTCTGGAATTATATCGAAATGGAAGCGGATCGGGGCCAGGACGTGCGGGACGAGCGAAACGAGGGACCCCGGCCCTCCACGCGTTGCAGAGCGGCGTGGAGCGGCGCGGAGCGATGCCTTCTCGCCGATCGGCACTAATTTAACGAGGTATAAATAAAGCCTGAGGGCGAGCCGAGAGATGGAGGAAGCTGGAAAGACTTTGAGTAGGGTTGCTGGGCCGGACGAGGATCCGGGAACGGGAAGAGGGGGGGGATGTGGACGAGAAGCGTTCAAGCCTGCCGGCGAGTTAGAGGTGGTTGGACCGAAGGCTGGTTAGCTGTTTCGGAATGACAAGTTCATTTTATTAAGACGCCTTCAGCCGCATTATGGTCGTCACGTGTTATTCGCAGACCCGCAGCACACCCGACCGAACCTACCCATATCCTCAGCTGTTTCCAAGGGTCGTGGACTGTGGTCGTGCGTGTGCGTATGTATATGTATACATATAGAGGCTGATGGTGACACGGTCCACGGGCAGCCAGCGCAGGAACATTGGGGAACATTATATGAGTGCCGAGTGTGAACGGATATGTCGCTTTCTTTGATGTCTCCGTTCCTCCCTGCGCGGAGCACCGACGACGACCAAGACAGCGACGAGCACCGCGATACGTTGCTTCTACTTCTTTCTCCATTTTTTTTTCACTGTCGCCTTTCCTGCGCAACCATCTTTTGATTCTCTGATTTTTTTTCCTTCACCGCGAGCGGTCTCTGATTTCTTGAGCAACAAGGCGACAGAATATCGAGTTGGGTAACCGGAGGAATGCGGGTTTGATTGGCGTTTAATGGATTTATCGATGTTTCTAGATAAATAAAAGGAGCTCAACGCTAACTAGAGCTAACTCGACACGTCTTTACAAGAGCATAATTTTACGTTCAACGTGTTCATGCTATTGTCGTGATCAACGGTTTAAGAATAGCCCGCGGAGAAGCGGAAAGCGTTCCCATTGTGGGCGTAGGCGACGATCAATCGCCTGGGACACGACTACCGTGTCGATTCGATTTCCGAACACCGCGGGGGTAACATTGGATCCCCGAGTCTATACATGCGGCATCGTTTTTTTGCGCGCGATATCAGGACCAGAAACATTCCTATCGTCAGCCAGTAACCCTGTTCTCTACGACTTCACGGTGCCCTTTCTCTCCGGCTTGCGGTCTTCTTCGACATCGTCTTGGCCACTTGCGCAGAAGGGGTCCTCCGGCTTCTCTTGTATCAGATCGAATCGGCGGAGCACCTTCTCCTCTGGACGCGGGGGAACAGAGCAGTCTTACCTTCGACCGGAAAACAACCGATGCGCCACGATAATTCTCTTGTGTATCGTCTGGTCATTGTGTTCCGTTCCACTGCGACTCCTTCGTCACGCGATACTATAAACGTTCGAAAGTACGACCATACTCCCATTCATTTCAGTAGTACTTAACATTAGTTTAGCGATTCTCTCAATTTTTTTTTAAACGCATTTAATAGGCCTGGATTTTCTCACCTAACATTTTCGATTAAAATTTTTATTATTGATTCCAGCCTTCAGTTGGTGAGATCTGGTGTATTCAATTATTTATACTTACACAGATAGCACAGAGACGTTTTATAGACGTCTTTTTGTTGGACATTCAGACGTTCAGAAACGATGACGTCCTTAAAACGTCTCGAAACAGGCGTCTTTAAGACATCTTATTTTAGACGTCTCCAGAGAGATGTCTTTAAAACGTCTATTCAGGCCGTGAGACGTCCAGACCTAAAATGAACGTAAAAAAGATGTCTTTAAGGCGTCGCGTGCTATCTGGGTATTTTGCGAAGTTAAAGGTGAAACTCGTCAATTTTTGATGAACTTTGAATTTTGCAGGACAGCAAGGATGCAGCAAGTTAGCAGGAAATTTGCGTACCGCTGGCGCGATTATAATCACGAACAGATAGATTCCGTTCTGAAAACAGGCCATTGAGCTGTCACCGGGTTCGCAAATTGTTCCATCAGCGAAGGCCGTGTCGTTCAGGCCGCAGGAACAAGCTAGCAATGGCTGGCCGTGAATCGTCGGCCCCGAAGAACCGACAGCGATCGTTCTCCCGGTGGTTCTTTGGCCGTTGATTGCGCTATTGACGGCGGAGCTCCTTGCGGCTGTCTGGATCCCTTACGCGGGCCTGGTCCGCGACGTGCGTATCGCGGCGAAGGCTCGCGGCACGATACGTATATTAATTAAGAACGATCACATCGGCGGCCGTCACCGGCAACTAATTAGCGAAGGCTGCGTGGTCCGGCGAGGAGGAGACGCGAACGGAAGGGGAGGAACGCGCTTGGGCCTGGCTATCGGAGGTTAATCCCCGGTAATCAGGCTAATTAATTATCCCCCCGTGTCACCGGGATTTTCCGATGCCGCGCATTGCGCAGCGCGCAAAAAAATCCCAAGTGAACGACGCGGCGGCGCAGCGCGGTGGTTGGAATCCTACGGCGCTGGGACGTAGCTGCTCGGACGCCTCGGTTTCCATGGTTGTTTCCATGGTGTCTCGGGTCCACGGGCTCCCGGCGAGCGTGCCTCCTTTACGATCCAGCCAAGTTTTTCTTTCGCGTAATTTTCACCGACGGCCGTGAAATCGTCGTCGTCGCACCACGGAACCGGTTCTCCTTTCCGCTTCGCGCGTACCCCCGACGCGACGCCGACGAAACAACGCGACTAATAATGTATCGCTCCTACCACCTTCTTCTCTCCTCTCGTATCTCTCTCTCCCTCTCTTCTTCTCTCATTCTCCGTTGCGCCTTTCCGGCTCGTGATGCTCGTTTTTCCGCGTTTTTGCTCGGAAGACCCGAGCATGTAAGCGGGTTCACGTGCAGCGGTATCACTCACCGATGGGGAGGCCTCGTTTAATCAGCGTTCTAACGCAACGAGACGTGTGTTCGACGCGGTCGCTAATGTTCCCCGGTGCAGGGGCCCTTCTCGATCGCCCGGCACGATGTAATCCTTCTACCTCTCGGTATACCCCAGCTCTCCATCGTTTAATGAGGACGTACGGTTTTAAGTGAATTCGAAATTCTTCGGGGCTATAATTTATGGAGCGCAGCACCTTGCGAACATTAATGCGAGGTGAAACAAGCGCTGTATGCCGAGCTGTGTAATGGTAATTGTATACCGTGCAAGCCGGTGTACGCTAATGGATTCAGAAAACAGTCTGCCAATCAAAATTCGAAGAGGGCCCCTCGTGGACTCGCCGATGATGTTTCCGAACCCCGGTGCACACACGGTGATATTCAATTTATGGACTGACCGGCCGGGCTTGCCGGACCTCGAGTGTAAAGCGGCTGCGATTTTCTTAATGATCCGAGAAGGTGTTTAAACGAGGGATGCTTGTTTTGGAGGAACGAAGGTGCGGATATAGGAAGGCGTATTTTGTACGAAGTCTTGTTTAAACCTCGATCACTTAGCATTTCTACAAGTGCATCGTTTGCTAGGTTTGTAGCGATTTTTGTGGTTTAAATGAAATTTGCGATTGTTACGGCATTGGTAAGAGTTTTTTAACTGTCTGATTTGAAGAATTTTAAATCGGTCAAAAATTACATGTTCGTTCAAGTGTATCCGTACGAGACTCTAGAAAAAGATCAATCAGAAATTGCACGTCATTTTATGGTTTAAAACAGAATGGACGGTAATAGTCGATGCAGTCTGTCACTCATTATAGGAATAGCATTAAGCAATTGATGACCAGAAGCAATTAGTTTAATCTTACGAACAACGAACACACTTTCGAATATCAATCTCAAGAAAGTGAACGTCGCAGGTGCTATTAGTAGCGCATCGAAACATGAAAATCTTTTCATGTCACTAAAAATGATGAAGATATTATAGGTTTCAGTCTCAAGTGACCTTTCCTGCGAATCACCTTGATTGTTACACAAGAGTACTCTTAACATTTACCGCAAAAAGATTTGCCTTTCGATATAACTCATGCAACTCGCGACGGTCACTAAAGCTTCTGTCTAATCCTTATGTCAATAATCAAAATTTCTACGATATTCAATGATGTTCTACTTTGTAGTTTCAATGCATATTTTTTATTCATAAAATGTAGGTTAATCGTCAAATGTAGTTAATAATTTCTATATTTATCGACTAAAATGTTTAAGATGTTTTAAAGAGAGATTGAAAGTGAATACCCCCGTGTACCCGGTTATTGACACGAGGCTTAAAAACGAGATCGCGTATCTATATTCTATTTTTCGCTGGGGAGAAGAAACTGCCGCTGTCCTCCGAAGTTCCGTCTCGAAAGCGATCGTCTACGTCGACGACAGTCCTTTTTTTTGTCATTCGCGAAACTCGACTGTCTGGCGGTTGTTTATGAATGCGAACCTGCGGGTGTGGGCGTGATCACCTGCTCTCGCGAGCAAGCGAACGAGCCCTCCCGCTGCTCGGTGCGCGTACCGGTATTCCGATCGGTATTTCGCCAATGCGCCGGACTTAATTTTGCGACATGCTTTCCGGCTCGTGCGACCCTTTGGCCCGGCTCGAAATTCTGTCGCGAACGCGTGCGACAGAGCTAGGGCCCTCTCGTGTCGCGCGAATGTTTTCCGCCCGGTTGGAATTTCTGGCGCGGTGTTCAGCCCCAAACTCCGCCACGGGGTTAAATTAACCTGCCGCCGTTCTTTTTTCGACCCGAAATTTCAGGGAGGGATGGGGGGAGCTGCAGAAATGCTCGATTAATAGCGCTCGGAATTCGCACTCTGTCCCCCATCGAAATAAATTCGCACCCGAGATTTAATTCACAATACCGTTGATTGGAAATTCATTTTTTCACGTCTGCGTATCTTGTATTTTTCAGCATTTCGTGATTGATGCAGCAATTTCGACGCTCGAATTGAATGCCATTAAACTGCACAATTTCATAAATATGTGTCCTATAAAAATTACTTTCAACGGATCCAGGAATTCAATAATGAACAATTCATCAAACGACAACTTTGTGCAACCATTGCGAAGCTGAAGCTTTCGACAATTCCATGGTAGCTTTGGCTAGATTCAAATCGTTGCGCATCAATT
Source organism: Lasioglossum leucozonium (assembly GCA_028454225.1). Lineage (NCBI taxonomy): Eukaryota > Metazoa > Arthropoda > Insecta > Hymenoptera > Halictidae > Lasioglossum > Lasioglossum leucozonium. Next base: position 6,688,731 of record CM052219.1, on the reverse strand, counting down.
TTTAGTTAGGAGTCTTTGATTACTTTTCTTATATGTTCTTCGCGATCAACATTGATCCTCTTATTCAATCTAACATAAACAGCTGCGGAATAAGAAGTCTGTTAATACAAGCTTGCTACATAATATAAATTAGCTGCTAGAAAATCAGAACACAGATGAAATGTATGAACTGGTAGCTCATACAACATCGCGTAATTTTTAATCGGTTGAAGCCGCTCGCATCAGGAAACAAATCGAGTGGCGTGTTCTCTAGGCATTTCCTGCGAGGGTGCAAATTCGCGAAAACACTTTTAGCGGTGTGTTTTTTTTTTATCGAAATTACATTTATCAGGCTAAGCTAATTAATCAGGCTCGCTTATCGGGGACATTAATGCGCGGTAATTGCATGTTCCACGGTGCAATTGAATCAGCCGTGGATTCCTGGGTCGCGATTACCGTTCGGCCTGCGCCGGACGAGGGAATCATCAATTTGGCAGAAAGCTTGAAAGAATATTGGCGTTCTGTTTGGCCGGTAGCCGTTCAATAATTCATGAACGCCCCTCCGTGCTCGGCTGGCCATCGCGCCGCCGCGCCATGCGGGGCGCAGAAATTACGAGTTGTCGTTACGCGAAACCGCTTCCGATTCACGCGAGATGTTCTCGCGTCGCGTCGCGTCGGGCCCAGCATTTTTCTACGGCATTTTTAAACGGCAGAAACCCCGGAACGGGTGGAATGCAACGACGCGTCGTCCGATTGGTCTCAGAGCGCCGCTGACCCGTGTTGTTTGCATGAATTTCTTCGGACCTTAGGGATCGCGTGCACAGCTCGACAGGATCCATCACGCTTTCTTTTCCCTCGGACCTTTTTCCGCCGACTCGACTTCCTACCGTTCCTCGATCCCGTTGCGATTCTCCGCCTCTTTACGTTTCGCCATACCCGCCTCATTCTATTTACTCCGCATTCGTCGCGATTCCTCGCCCCTTACCGTTCCGTCGTCCTCCGCGGTCACTCCCCGATTCGTTGCGACGACGGAGAACCCATGAACAATTAACGAAATCGCTAATTTACTAGCTTTTTAATCAAATTAATGAGAGGGTAGGCGAACACATTTATGCCCCCCATACTGTTATTTATGGTTTATGGAAAATGGCCGAAACGGACCCGTGCTCTACGAGCACCGGACTCTCCAGTTTTGCCGCCTCTCCGATCATCGCGTTCTTTTTTCTCTTGCTCAGCCACCTTTTGCTTCGCCGTCTGCGTTTCTCAGCAGGCAAGCTCGCCCCGTGAACATCGGTCGCGGTGGCAAGGAACTCTGCACCTTCTTTTCAACGCGTATACGGTTTCTATTTTTCGAGAGAAACAGATGTCTCGTCAAATTCGTTAAGCACTCCGTTCGAAATTGAACACATTATGAAACAATGTTCAAAATTTACAACGTTGCTCATTTAAAACTATCCACTCGTTCAACCATTTAAAACATCTCTCTTCACCCGATCGTCGATTAGCTACTACAAAGAAAGTTACGCGCGAGTAACAGCGCAAATGATTTCTCTGAGAGCGTTCCAGGATCCTGATGAGCGATGCCAGTGAAACTGCAAGTCTCTCAAGTGTATCCGTAGTAGTTAGCACGGAATCTGGCTAGACAAAACCACTTCATGCTCCTTTCTCTAAGCATTCTTAGGCTCTCGCGCAGCCGGATCGCGTTTTCCTTCGATCGTTCAACGAATATCAGAAAAATACTTGGAGTTTCAAGTTTTTCTCCGTCACCCGTTAAGCATTCCGCCGAATTCTTTCCCGTAAATGTGTGCGAGAAACCGACCACAGGGAGAGGTCGGGATAGTTTCGGGATTCCCGAATATATGCGATTCCGAAAATAAAATTCTCGATTCGTCCCGACCCGAGATTTTCGTGTTCCCGGACGCTTTTCAATAATCTTGTCGATTTTTCTTCTCGGAGAGGACCAAGGGCTTTTGTGCGACGATGGAGCAACGAAACTCGAGTCGCCTTTTTTCTCGGTCCCCCACGGTCCCGATCATTACCTTTCCACGATCGGCCACGGAACACCGCGTAGCGGCCGGTCCTGGCGCGGAAGAAGATTTCCTGGGCCTTGTCTTTTTTTAACATCGACCCGCAGGAACGTCCACGCCGTGTATATTCGTCCGCGTAGCGGTATATACACGTCGCTGAATGCACCGTGCAGATACCCACCGTGGCGGCTAAAGGCCTTCCTCGCGGCCGAGAACGATCTTCCAGGGATGGATCAACGACCTCCGACATGGATGCCTATCTACGGACAAGCGAGCCAGCATCGATACACCGGCTGAGCAAGACGAGGAACGAGCGAAACGGGAAAGAAAGGATCGTGGACGCGGCGTTTAGACGAAACGGCGCGGCGACACGTTTCGCTGCCGAGAATCGCGGAAAAACGATGAAATAGATAATCGTATGGCTTAATAATATACGGCGACTCGCGCTTTTTGCATTCTGGCCGGACGTTAAACTCTGTTCCCAACCCAGCACCGGGTTCAGAATTTCTTTATTTATCGCGCGTTTCATTCCTGCGTCGAGAAAAATGTCCCTGCTGTTGCGCGGCTTGCATTTGAATCGCAGTTGGTTGTGTCGATCGATTCACTTTCTGATTAAATTCGTCTAGGATTAACGCTTCGAAAATCAATAAACTTTTTGTTCCTTGATCTTGATGATACAGCACGATACGCTGAAACGTTCTTTTCGTAATAGAAAATTGTTATTTCATTGTTCTTCGGCGTAATAGGTTTTAGAAAGTTGACCGATTGATTGAATTCGAAGAAGCAGAATTTATAGGAGATTTCACAGGCAATCGGATTTTATGATTTTCTTTCGTAACCGTGAACATTTCTTAATGAAAGAAAATCGAGAATGTCTTGTAAGTATACCTACAGAAGGTTATGAAGCGCAGATTTATTGGAAAGTTCAATTATAAGTGGACATATGGTAAGGATTTAAAGGTTCTCTTTCAATCGTAACTAATCAACCTATCTATATTCAGTAGAAAAAGTGATTTAAGAATATCTCGAATATTAAATTTAAACACACTCGGTGGACTGGGTACTACGCGCAGACATTTCCCGAAGAAGGGTTAAACGAATTGCCCAACCCGCTCATGAGAAAGAACAGTGCTCAGCGCCGGGATTACTTCGCGAGCGGTATTAAACGCGACATTGGGCAACGGCGTGGGTCCACAAAGGCGAGCTTATAGAGCCATCAGCTTGAAGAGCGAGGCATCCGAAGCTCGAGAGCAGTGTCAAGTGTACACAATATCGCCCTCGAGCAGCGCACGGCGCCGAAAAATCCTGACCTTCGATCGATAGCTCCTCCACAGAGAGGGAAATCGTTTGCTTTGGTAATGGCGGGGGGGGGGGGGGCAGGAGGAGCGAATCGGGTTAAGAGGGGAGAGACCTCGTTGCCAGAGGGACGTCGAAAGGGTGGTGGTGCGGTCGACCGTCGAAAAGGGTGAAGTGGGCGCAGACACACCGGCGAAGGAAAGGATGGAAAGGCGACCCCGGCCGTGGACCGGGCTGAACTTTGATGTACTGTCAGGCGGACATCGTAAACGCATTAGTTGCCGGTATACAGCTTGGCGTGGCGTGTTGGTCCCTGGACACCGTATGATTCCGTTATAGACGTTCTACACCTAGGTATCCGTGGAGTCGCGCTTGTGCACACAAGCCTCGTGAACAGGACAGGACGGGACAGCACGGGAGACGAGCTCGTGGGAGCCCGTGCGCGCGACAGAGACATGGACAGATGAGCACAATGAATAGAGGAGACGAGTGAGAGAGAGAGAGAGGGGGAGGTGGCAGTGGCAGGAGGTAACCCTAGCGCATAACCGCGCGTATAGCTGGAACACCACGAAGAACCTGGCCTGAACACGAGAGGTGATCGATGTCGGGCTTTAACGCGGCCCGAATCCTGAAGAATGTTTGCCTAACAAGGCAAACACGGGCCCGACGATACGGTCGCGAGCATTGTCGGGGAAAACGAGCGACACAGCGAGTACCAAACACGAAGACCCTGTCCGCTCCGCGTGAACCGGACCAGCTCGAATCGGCGGACGTCAATCAAAACCTAGACGAGGATTCATTTCGTCTAGACACGACGCGGCACCACGGAGAAACCTCCTAGATCGGAATCTCTCGTTTACAAGGTGATCATGAGATTTCGTACTGTTATTCCGTTGTTGCGTTGATCGTTGGATCCGCGCGAGCTGATTAAAAAAAAAAAAAACGAACGAACGAAGACCGAGGAGATTCGTGGTGGGTACATGTATGGTGATTCGAGTAGCAGCGGAGAAATTGCCTGGGGGTTACGCTGAGTCAGTTCGACTCGGTTATATCTCGGGCCGATCGGCCGGAAAACCGCGTTCCATCGTAATTACCGATCGATTCCTGGTGACCATGACGATTCTAACAGTACCTCGACGAAACAGTAACCGCCTCGGCCGTTGTTCTCCGGCTTCGAAACGGGACGGAAGGAGGATCGTGTGGCTCGTCGTCGAAGCATCGATCATTTCGCCGACGACCACACACCGCATCACTCCGCTCGGCTCCGCGGCGATCCGCGGCCGATCCGTCCGACCGAGGTGGAGACTATTCGATCTCGGTATCATTGCCGGGCCGACTCGTTAAGCGCTGCCAGCAGCGGGCGCAGCGCGCGACATGATTCATCGCGAGAAACTCGGTAGGACTATGCGGAACCGCGTGACGGGTCCCTGGCGCGGCGCATCGTTCTCGCGCCGCGCCGGGAGAGGAGGAGAGATCCTTATTGTTGGAAAACGCAAAGAAACCCGTTGGTAGGTGGGTGCCGCAAAAATCGCCAGAGACCGTTAGCACTGCGCGCGGCGTGACGCGAAGCGGTTAGGCGGTCGCTCGCTCCCAACGTTAAACGTCACTGGCCAGTAGGAAGACTGGTACACACGATACGAATCGTTGTGGCTGAGTTACGGCCGACCTGCTGGGACCTCGGATTATGAGGGTTATTGCCTGTGCGAGTATACTAATTAGCGTGGATATATACTATGCGGCTTACGGTAAATACTGCCGAGAATTTTCGCGTGATCCGCTGATCGTGTACCGAACGTAACACGTACGTAACGCCTGTGTGTAAAGACTCGCTTCCTCGTGACTCGAACGATGAGCCTAGCCCGCCGCCAGGCAAATTATTTTGTCCTTTTTTACCCTCCACCCTCCACCCTCCTCCTCCTCCTCCTCCTCCTCTTTCTTCGATCTCCTCCTACTCCTCCTTCATCGTAGTCCTTCTCATCCTTATACTCCGCGTACTTATGCTACTCGCAACGCACGGAAGAATTAACGCGAAACAGATACGCTTGTGAGTCGTCGCGATGAGAAAGATCGGCAGCGACAGGTACCACGGCACCGTTTCCGCATAATCCGCGATCTACGCCCATACGAGATTTTAATTATACTGCCGAGACTTTACGTGCCGCGCGATCCCACCGCTGTAAACTTTCGGAATCGGTCTCCCGAACGGTTCTCGCCAGCCACCGAACGGCGGAACTGCGATTCGGAGGTTGAAACAGTGACTTTAACTGCCTTCCAACTCCTAGATAATTATTTTCAAGAAACGCTCCGCGCCGCGCCGGGTTTATAATCTTCCGCTCGGCGGCGGATACTTGACTTCGCGTTTCGGCGTAGCCAATTCTTAGATCATAAATACAGGCCATCCGAGTACATAAAATTCACCACCGGATCGTTAAACAGATCACACGCTGAATTGAAAGATTCACGTGTATTAGGGTGACCGTAGAGCAGTCTCGGTTTTCCGCTCGGAGAGCTATGTAATTGGCCGCACGAATAAACGCTACGGAACCCCTTCGAATGAAATCGAGAATATTTATTTTTAAAGCAGCGGTAGACATCCCAGACAGTACAAAGACGTCTCTAAGAGGTCCATTAGACGTCCCGCACAAGACCGCGACGCCGCTGACTTAAAAATGTGAAAAAAATTCATAACTTATAACTAGACTACGAATTTTTATGCATTTATGAAGAAATTGGGTAGGTAAGATATAAAATAGTAAATGATTATAAAAATCTAAAAATGTTGTGAGATTGTTTTCAATATATCACAATTATTAAGGAATCGAATAAATTTTTATTAAACATCTTCTTTTAATACGTCTCAAAAAGACGCCTTTTTAGGACGTAATACTGAGCATAGAGTTAATAAACAATATGGTAGCTGATGAATACGATATAAAACAGTGCAATCCATATATTCGTCTTATTTCCATTCGAGGATATTTGAACGGTGAATAATATTCCTTAGAAAAATGATTCAGCGAGAAAAGTAATCGAAGCTCCGGTTGTACCTCTACATGCAACCTATAAAAGTTGGAGCAATCTCGAATCGAGATTGTATCGTTCCGCGAAGGGAAAATCCCCGGCGCTTACAATCCTCTATACAGATTTCAGTTCTCTATACAGACTTCCTCGAATCCGTATTTCATGCAGCATATTAAATCCGTTTCGTCGAGCATGTTCGACGCGCGCCGACCAAGTATCCCCCATGTTTCCGAGCTTGCTCGCATAACGCACGATCGCCGGAGCCGTGATCGATTCCGCGTCTTCGCACGGTGACCCCATTTCCCGCATACCTCGAGCGAGGCAACACGCGCGCGATCCATTCGCGTTACTATTCAGGACACTCGGGGACCTCGAGGCCGAGCGAAGCTGTTCTCAGACGGACAAGCGGATCGCGTCCGTCGTTCTTGTAAGCAAGCTTCTTTTCCCTGCCCGTGGAAAAACTGGCATACGGAATATGCGATGCAACGCGCGGCCGCTGCTCTGCGCGATCGGAATCGAGAAATCGCGCTAGACACACGTACGGGATCCGTCCGCGGGATCTACAGGTGGTCGGTACTGTCAGGCTGGTCGTAGCGGACCGGTTCGAGATCTCAGGACCATATCTTTCTCGGCACGGTCTCTCTGTTCCGCGGGAGCTCCTCGTCTGGGTCCTCTGGGCGCTAGCAGAGAATGGGAGAGAGAGAGAAAGAGCGCGCACGAGAGAGAGAGGAGACTCTCTCGTGCAAGCGGCGGCGTGGAAACGTAATACCTAGAAGGTGGCTGGTCGACAGGCCGGGCTTTTGACGTCGTGGTCACTGTTGCCCGGTCGGCTTGGTCCCGGTTCCCTGCTCGGGCTGCCTACCACGACGGTTTCGGTCGGTAGTCCCCGGCATTTAATATGGCAGCGAGCTCTCGCCGGAGACACTGACAGATCTCGGCAATTAATAAAACGTTTCCCTGCTTATTGTCGTGCGGCTACTTGGTTATGCTCCGTGGGCTACCCTTTTCACCGGTGCGGCGCGGTGCCGCGTAGTGGTTCCCGAGAGTTACACAGCCTCCGACGGGCTGCCGGGCCTGCCGTCGCCATCTCCTTCACGATCTCATCCCGACGAGAGGAGAGGCTCCTTCCGCAAGAGAGAGAGAGGGAGGAAGAGAGTCCCGGAACGTGCACCGGCAGCTACCCAGGCTTCTAGCTAGCGAGCAGCAAGGTGACGCGCACACAGACCAACGGCCCAACGGCCGTTCTCAATGGACACGTATTAATTGGGCCTCGGCCAAGACTTGGCACTAGTGGATGTCCTCGTGTCGAGTTTCCACCGCGGCGATTGTTGCCCGGCTCGTCCACCAGAGATAACGACTATGGTTGTCGGTCCCCGGCCACCAGGACCTCCTAGGTTTACGAGATCGAGCGTCACTAGCCCTGTCCCGACCGCGACATCGCGGAAGATTGAAGGAAATCGCCAGCTGAAAAATCACCCCGGACCACGGAGCACAGCTACCGCGTCCAACACGCTATGCGCTCTTCTACCGCCCCGACATTGTTGTGCACGATTGTACAACACCGGGAAAAAACGATACAATCTTCGACGTACTCGATGTTATTAAGCCGGCGGAACACTCGAACAGCGGATGGACCGACGCTTGATAGGAGAGAAGAGAGGCCAGTCATGACGAACGGTTTCGCCCGGGATCCTATCTTTGATGCTTAGATGGGAACAACAGGTACTTCGTGCTGGGCCGGAATTCGCCTGCGATCGAGACACGCTGGGACCAGTGAAAGTACGCGATTAGCATCAGGGAAATTAAAAACCGCTATCAATTATCAGGGGGGGATTAACGGTCGGAGAACAACCTGTGTTCTCCGAAGGTGGAACTGAACGTCCAGCACCGACTACTCACGATCTTCTATTACTGACGTAATACTTTGAAATTGATATAAATTGACTGATTGTGTGCATTGCGCCTCGACTGCGAACTTTACGAGGCAATAGACGGAGTTTAGCGGTGTAATCTTGATTTAGCCTTTGTGGAAATAGTTTACAGGGAACAACTTTCAATGGTGCCTTAATTCACATAAATCTTTATGCACGATAAAAATGTTCTAACTAAACTGCTATGTAAACATTATGTGCATCATTTTTATCATAAATGCATAAAATCCACTTCTTCGTCGAACAAGTTCGCGAATTGCTCCTCGCCTTCCACAAATGCGAACTTTCGCAGATTGCCATTAGAGAACGTCGCAAGCATGTCGGAAGTTGATTTTCGCGGTAGAAAGAGCCGAATAGCGGCGATTCACGGATCGATTTCGTTTTTCGGTCGGTTCCGGGAATGTTTTTCGATGTTCCGCCGCTGCGGGATTCGAGCAAGTAAAAACACCGGTCCTCGCTAATTGGAATTATATCGGGGCTCGCCGGGGCTATAGGAGGCAGTACAATAATAGACGGCCGGGAGATACCGCTAGGAAGATTCCTGCCGTTTCGAGGCTTCATTCCACGGTTTTCGAACCGAGCAATTATTGCGGACGTTCCGTGACGGAGTCCCGGTTCCCGCGATCCCGCCCAGCCTTGGACAACGCCGGAATGTCACGGATTCTGAGAAGCTTTTCGCGGCGGGAGTCGTGGTCGACGATTACGTTGACTTGTTATTTTTCCCCCCCGCGGCGTGGCTCTCGAGCACCGTCGACAGAGAAAAATCGCAGCGAGCGCGGTTACGCAAGAACCGCGGGTACGCGTTATTATTAACCCGTTACAGCCGATTCGTTTTTGCGAGAGGCCTGGAACCTCGAGCCGGGAAAACGGTCCCCTCTTTCCATGTCTTTTCCCGTGTCCGCGAACGACGGACGTGGGATCGGCGTTGTACGAATATAGATCAAAGATCCGATCCGCTTTACGATCGCTGCCGCTCGACGTCCTGCTCCTTTGTACGCCCTCTGACGGGCCCTTGGCTCGACCCCAGACCGACCAGTAAACTGTATCAACCATCAGAAGCTCGTGAACCAGCTCTCTCTCTCGACAGTTAATTCCTCCCGCTTTGCTATCCGCTATCCCGTCGACGATGTCGTTCGGATGTCGGGACACGTGCCTCATCGCGACGAGTCGCATTCCAGGCCGGCGATAATTCGCCACGTAGAACCACCGCGTGACTGGTGTTAAACGTCCGGGGATCGTAGATCTTTGCAAAATGGCCGGCTACTATGAAGCATCTCGTCGCATCTCATGGACGGGAGCATGCTACTCCATTAAATTGTAATGCTTTGCAAACGTATCAACGACGGCCTTCTAAAAGCTTCTGTCTACTCGATTAGCGTGTACTGCTGTCCAGATAAAGTGGAGAGCGACGAACGTGCAGCTATGAACGAAAAATAATACACAAATTATTTTGATCTCCTTGGGAAGATGATAAATCGATGGAGAACCGATGACGAGGTACCTACCCAGATAGCGCGCGACGTCTTTTTTATGCATATTTTACGTTTTTTATACGTGTTAAAGACGTATTGTTTGGAATGTCCGTCAACAGATGTCTTTGAGACATTTTAAAGACGTCTCTAGCTGTGCAATAAATTAAACATGAAAGATGCACTCTGTTGCGAGAACATAATGAATTCACGACAGGAACGGGCGTGATTCGCTCGGATTTCGCGAACGGCGTAATAGAATGCGACCGAAGGCGCCGCGCGGTACTAAAAGGCGGATAATCGGATCTATGAGCGGATCGAAGAGGATTTTGCGTGTTCGGCGCGGGCAGGCCGCCGATGAGACGGCCCACGAGAACGGAGATAAGAATCGACGAGAAGAATCGCTTAATTTCCAACGGCGTGGTTTTCCTTTGCGGCGAGAGCGAGCGCCGTTATTAAGTCGTTGACGGGATACTTGGCCCGGCCACGGTCCCGACGATTCGTTTGATCGTTTTCAGCCGGTGAGCGAGCCCTCGCGTCATTAACCGGCGCGATATTTGCCCGGCAGAAGTAGCAAGTGGGCGAGAAGTGGACGGTGTACTTGTAAATTGAACGAGGACGCCGAACCAGAAGACGTAGGAGAAGTTTCGAAGTCGCAAAGATAACGAAAACGAAGAGAAAGTGGTTGACTTCGGTGCTTGGCCCTGTTCGAAATATCTTCGTCTCTCTTTTCTACTCTCTCCTTTTGCCCTCTCACGCTGTCTCTCTTCCCCTCTCTGGTCCTGTTAGGTACCTGCCAAGAGATACTGCTATCGGTTCGCGGAAATCTCAGCGCTCACCACGCCGGGTAATTCGTTTTCCCAAAGCTGTATCCAGATATTAAGCCAATCTATACGTTTCTTGGATTCGAGTTTACGTTATCGGGCTCGTTCGATCGGATACCCGGGCCCCGCCATTATAAACGATACTCGAGGCGACACGACGATCCAGGCAACAGACGAAATCGCGGTCGGACGAGCGCTTGACCGGTTTGTAAATTTCCGGAACGACGGTATTACGCGCGAAAAAACGGGCTGGCGCGAGGTGTCGCGTCCCGCAGTTACATTTCTCTTCGGCCCCCGTATTTACACGATTACGCAGATTATATTTGTAATTTTACCTAATGCCGTCGTTACTATCTCTTGAGCCGCTCGTTCCGATAATTGTTCTCTTAGACAGCGGTGGTAAACACGATCGTATCCCTTTTCAATTTTTCTCCATTCCTTAAGCGTGAAGGATGTGCTCTTATGAAACAAACTTGGAATTTAATTACTTTTCATTATAGTTTCTTGTCAAGGAATCGTTAGACTATTACAGTACGCGCACGGATACTATACATATGAATTATTCCTTATAGGAAATTGTTAACTCTGAAGAAGTTCTAATCAATGTAAATACGGAAGAATACATAGGACAAGAAATTAAGTGAACACGGTAGATAATTCTAGCCTCGGCGAACAAGACCAATCGCGCTGTACTTTCCAAGGTGCGCGATAAGGAAGAAAGTTGTTCGTCCAACAGAGAGATGCTCTGCTCGAACGATCGCAGTGCCGAGGAACCGAATACATATTCTGGTAGTAGCCACTATGGTAGAGGATCGAAGGATTCCCAGGCTATGGTAGCGAAATAATAAGCAGCATTACGATCGGACGGAAGTACGACGGGGTCCGGGGAATTGTTCGAAACACGGAGTTACAGAAAAAATTAAAGGAATACGACAACGGCGAAGCGAAGGGCGCACGGCTGAAGGAGTGTAAGGGGCGAGGGGGGGTGGCGGCAGCTGACCTGGACGCCGGTTCATTTCGAGTTTGGGATTCGGGAATTGGTTATGAATAATGCAAGCGTTCGCCGACCGGCTGGAGATCGAATCCGCGCTGGTCAAACGAAGGTTCCGGGTGAGAGGGCTAGTTGACTTTAAACGCGAAACGACGATGACAACGACCGGCTGGTCGCTCGGTTGTTCCGGTTGTTTCGAACGGTACTCCGCGATCCCGGCGTCCTGGGGGATAGTTATCCGGCGAAATAACCATCGCGGACCGGCCCCAGGTCCCGCAACTTTGTCTTTCGCCGAAATACTTTCGTGCTGCATGAATAATACATCTGTATCGCGTACTTGGCAGACGCTTTCAACATATATCAGCCGTGTAACGAGGATTCAAAGCGTGTTTCCGTTTTCGCGAGCTGTCGTTGATAAAAGAATGACAGCGGCCCCAGCGGGGAGAACAACAGACACCGAGCGCAGACGCCGAACGGGCTGTTGCAGTTCGCAACAACGTGCACGCGAGAACGCGGAATTATAAATTCTTGTTTGTTCCGGCTTGGCGTCACCTATTTATTCCCGGCTCCCGGTATCTCGACGCTTTTCACGTTCTCGTATATCATCTTCCTACCACCGACATCGGCAGAGCTTAACCCCCTTCTCCTGGAATCTTCTCCCTGGCTGCACTTGATAATGAGCCGGCAGTTTATAGGGTGGCACAGAAATTTTCTGCCCTAAGGCAAGCACGCCTTTGGCGCTAAATATTGGAAACAGAAAGATCCCTGTTCGTACAACTATAATTAACACCTTCCATCTTTGAAAAAACGCTGACAGTCTTACCGCTCTGGCTGCATCTACCAGCCAGACATATAATTTTGCATTTAGCTCGCTAAGCCAGAGATAATGTAGAAAACACTTGTAATATTTTTCAGTCGGGATTGTTCACACGCTTCGCATATGTTTTCCCAAGAACGATCCTTCGAAATTATTTCTCGCACGAAAGAAATAATGAATATCGTGAACTATTAAATTTTCTATAGACGTTCTCCTGGTCTGTTCGTGATTTGGGGGAAGGTGTTTTCTCGAAACCGCAACGTTTGCCCTCGTGAATCAGCGACCGCAGTGACGCGGAGCCGATTGCGCCCCGAGAAAAGAAGAACAGATCTCGCTTAATAAACAAGCTGACACGAGGCACGAGCCATTATGATTTACTACCCCAATTGTGACCACTAGGAGGGTGATCCCTACAGATATCCCGGCCCGCAGATGTTTTTCTTGACCGACGTTTCGTGGAAGGCAATTTCGTGGCGATAGCTTTGCGTCTGGTACGCTTTACTGACTAGCAGTTCGGCTAACAGCGGCGCCTCACGAGTGGACCGCACTTTGTGGACATCTGCGTCCGTCGTTCCAACAACCTGGAGGAGATACATATTAGAGTATTAGAGTCCTGTCCCTCGGGGTTGTTGGTGTAGGTACAGTGAAACCCGAGGGAATAATTTCTACTGGCAGATTTGTTTGTGTCCTAACTTGTATCATACCATTTCATCTGTTATCGAAAATCGTACAATCCCCAAATAGCACGCGACATCTTGAAGACGTCTTTTTTACGTCCATTTTAGGTCTGAACAACTTACATCCTGAATATACATCTTTCAGATGTCTTAAAGACGTCTTTCTGGAGTCGTCGTTTAAATGTCTCAAATAAAATGTCTTAAAGATGCAGTTTTCTCATGGAAGTTCTAGACTCTAGAATCTAGTGTAAAAGTCACCAGATTTTTACAGTACCGATATATTGTTATAAGTATCGTTTATGAATTTTTTCAGATTTTTAAGTCTGCGGCTTCATAGTTAAAAAAAATAAAAATCGATTTTTTTTACATTTTCTGCGCGAAAACTAACTAATCTTAAAATTGTAACGTTTTATTTATTGTATAACTGTATCAGGCACTGATAAACCTTGAACAGCTCACACGAAAAATTAAAAGATGAAATCAAATTGATTAGTGTTACTACTACGTCACCGCATTACATCTGAAAGTATTAACCATGTTTCCATAAGCCCGGTTGAGTCAGCGCTTTAGGTGTTCGACTGTGGACCTGCTTATATGTACTAGATTAGACTAGGTTTTTTATCTGATAAAAAATGCCTGTTCAACGTCAAGATTACGTTTTTTAGACGTCGGAAAGACATCTTCTAGACGTCATAAAGACGTACCGTTTCCTAACAAAAGATGTTCGGGAGACGTTCTGAATCCATTGGAGATGTCTCTGTGTTATCTGGGTCTGTAACAAGATACGTAAAAGTGCAGTACAATAAAGAGCAAACCTATCAGGGTCTCATCGAACTGCAAGAATAATTATCACTAGACTGCGGATCTTTAGGCAAAATAAAAATTCTTTGCATCGATTGCAAGAAATAGAAACCAAATGGAATGTTATTTCTTCCCTTAATGATTTTAATAGCGAAGAAATCACTTGGTGACAACTTCAGTTTTTTAAAATATCCCAACAATATTGGATTTCATTTATTTTGCTATAAATGCATAAAGCTCCGCAGTCTAATTATCACTTTCGCCGAAGATTCAATATCCCGTTCCGAAAACGGTACCATCAATCACTGCACAAGATTCGATCCTCGAATTGTCAGCGTATGCTCGCCACAAAGCTTGTCCCGCGAACGAACCTCTTCAATAACTCTAATCCGTCCGGTAGCGAATGCGGTCGAAGGCGCGTTCGAAAGACGGGGTCCGTCAATGCACGGAGTTCCTCGGCCGCCGACTAATTTTGAATAGGAGCTGATTTGCGGAGCTCAAGTTCGCGCACGTGAGCCTCGACACAAAGCTTCGCGGTCCGAAAAAATAGAGGAATCCTCTCGAACACGGGTATCCTTCGAGACGAGTCCTTCCGCGCGCGCGCGCGTGTTGTGTGTCACGGTTTTTTGAACCGGTCGCCGCTAATCTTCGCGTTCCTCACGGCGGAGCCTTCCACGAGCTTTTCGAGGATTTTATGGAGCGGGACGAGTCATCGTCTACGACCGTTTCGCGCGAGAGAAACGATTCCGTCGCTCGAAGAATGCGCGCGGCAGTTTGAACGCGGAACGGTGCCTCGTGGCTCGATTCTCGACACGTTCCAACGGCGAACGAGACGAGACGAGACGGGACACGATACCCGGTAGTGTCGCTGCTGGAAAAATGCCGGAAGAGAGACCCGCTCGCGTTCCTGCGGCTTTTCCGAGAACCTAACCGCTCGCCGCAGAGTATTGTTCCGCTTGCGTACGACCTGCTCGACTGCTCGGCGACTCAAACCAGTTCGACGGTATTTTGAGGATTAGGCGAACCTCGCTTCTTCTTCTGCCAATCTATTTAGGTTTCTGTCGTGGGAATTCTGTTCCGCGAACTCGGCCGTTCCGGTTTCAATGGATGATTTCGACAAACAGCTATTTTTGTTCGTGAAAGAAGAATGATAAATCAAAAATGAATGTGAATTTACGCAATATTTTTCCACCAAAGCATTATCGCAGTTTCAATAATCATGAGACAGAGGATTAAACGAAGAATTCCTCGTGTTTTTCTTGAAAATAGAAATTGAACATTCTAGGATTTACCCAGCCAGCCTGGGAATCCTCATTTTTCGTACACCGCATTCCCCCAGAGAAACGCGGTCGAATTTTTGCAGTCGAAGGTAGTAGTCTATAGCAATCCTCATTGGACCCACACTAATGCAGACCGCGTACCTGATCACGTCCCTAAGTACCGGGCTCAAAGGCAATTTCAATCGATTTAGTTTCTTTGCGAACTATCGCGGTTTTATGCACGTTTCCGTTCGAACGATGCACAGCGTCCATCGCACTCGTGTTCGAAATAATGTTCGCAGGATCCTCCGCCGATGATTACAAGGTATCCGAGATCATGCGCGGGCCGCGTGGTGCTGATTTTTCCGAGTGTCGATGAAGTACCGCTAAGCGCACGATTACGCAGCACACAGGATCTATGGCAGAAAGATGCGCGCGGATCGAAGGACCTTGGCAGGGTAGCGACGCGATGCAGACAGGGCTCCGGGTTCGTCCTCGTTCGCCTGTTAGTCTGTCAAACGCGTGTCGTCGTGAGCTTGTAACTTCGCGATAATCGCTTCCCCATTCTCCTCGTCATCCGCCTGTCCCGCGGAACTCCGGCGAAATTAATTTCCGTGAGTGGAAACGTTCCTTCATAATTAACGGTCCATTTAATCCGGCCGAATGGATTAAGCGGACTACAAACTCGAAGAAACATCCCGCGTAAAGCTGCCTGTCCATCTTTTCGCCCCTAATGACAAATCATTTCACCATTTTCCGCGGAGAACTAGCTCGATCTTCTATCCATTTCAGAACAACGTCAAATTGCTCGATTGGTACAAATTCTAATACACCTGAGAAGCGCGTTGGTCACTATAAAGCGACTCTTTGTCGACGATTTCCATCTTCCGAAAAACACAACCCTCTCTTTTGGTCTCGACGTTAGACCCCGAAGGGTCCGAGCAAAGGCTTGTTGCTCTACCTTCACCCTTCATTTGCAACCCCCATTCAGTCCTGAAATAAACCATTCTCCGCGTCTCACGGCAAAGAACGCGAACATAAACTCTCTTCCGGCCGGGGCAGCTTCGCCGATAAATTCCATAAATTTGTCTTGCCTGGCTTTTTCCATGGGACGTGTTACGACGGGGGAAGCACATATCTCAGGGGCCGATTTTTCGGGCGTCCGTCGAGACGAAACGCTTTTACGATACACGCGGCGTGTGTGTGCGCGCGCCCGCGAGGAAGACCGTTCCGTGTCGGGGTCCGGGTACATTCCTTTTTGCCGGTTCGACGGAGGTCAAATCGATTTCGGCCGGAATTGGAGATAAGGTTTACGGGCGCGTTTCAGCCGGGTCGTGCACCCTTAACGCGGACATTTCGACCGGCTCGTAAGCGATCCTCCCTCTCTCTCTCTCCGCTCCGCTTCGCTATTTCCGAGCGGAGCGCGCAAGCCGCGCGCTAAAGGAGGGGCCCGGGCTCTCGCCGTGAGTAGCCAGCCGACGCATTTCACACGTGTCAATCGCGCCAAGATTTACTGTCTTCTCGTTTCCCTTCAGTTCCTACCACCCACCCAACCCTCTTCCGCCGTTCTCTCTCTCTCTCTCTCTTCGCTCCTCTCTTCCCACTCTCTCGCACCGCTTTGCTCCGTAAATCATCCTGCCGTGCTTTGCCTCGCGAACGACGTTTACGGGGACCGCGCTTATTGGACCGCGTCGAGACACGCAACGGTGTCCCATTTTTCCGGAATTGACCCCTTGACTCTCATATGCACGTGTAACGAGGTGGCTTCCACGCGAGATGGCAGGCAATCTTGATTTTTTTTTGTTTGCCGACAGCTGGCGAAACTGTACCTCGGGATGGGAAGTGCGAACTGCGGAAGCAATTATTGCGATATTTGCTGCCCGCGGAATGACAACGTTGAATCGACAAAAATGTATGCATGGTCCTACTGAAGGTTGCGGCGAAAATATTTTCTAACGAAAGTATTTTCTGTGCAATTTTAATCCCAGATAGCACACGACGTTTTAAAGACGTTCGAGACATCTTTTTCGGTACAGTTTTATAAGATAAACCGTTCGGAAGACGTTCGTAGGTCATTCAAAACGTCTTTAAGATGTCCTGAATGAACAACAATAGACTTCCTTAAGATGATATCGACAAACGGTACAAAGAAAACCTAAAAGTAGGAAGAAAACTGAGTAATGTGTCCCACTATTGATTAAATTGAATAGTCAATTTCGGAGTTTATGAACCAGTCTTTTACCCCAAGTATCGCTTCTATTGTGCACGAAGGTGTCCGACCCCCGTAGATATATTTCTGGCCACTTTGGAGAACGCTCTTCCCTTGAACTCGTCGAGAGTCTTTCACAAAGTCTGACGCTTCCCCGACCATAACTACGGACTATTTACGGACTACATTCTGTCCGTTACTCGCCACGTACACGTTTAACAGTGTCTTTCGCGAAGTGCATAATTGCAATTTATTCAAGCATTTCCATGGAAACGTCGACAAGTGTCCACGACGAATTCAGGATAGCTAGCAAATTTAAAGGAGGAAGGTCCATCACTTTTCAACCCGTGAAAGGGCGCAGGAGTCTGAACAAGCGAGTTTCCCGCTGATCGGAATTACAATTACGCTCCGCACGAGAGGAACGCCCGATGATTTCAATATTATCCGGATGCATATAGCCGAAGATAATTGAATCACTCGACGCGTCCGGGGCACGGGAGCCTCGAATGCGTCCCACGTCGCGAGTGAAAATGTATTCCGATTCGATGACCTTCTTCGCTCGTGAACGAATATTTAATTTTCCATGCCCCGTCTCCCGGCGCATTGTTATTCTTCATATGAGAGGTAATGTTTCCTCGTTCGTGCCGCGAGGACGGCACGAACCGAGAGGAAGGAAGCTATACGCCGAAGCTGAAGCCGAAGCCGAACCTGGTGAACCAGCGAACCGCGAACCATAAGCAAAGAGTAGAGAGAGATGGAGAGTGGAGTCTGCGAGAGATGATGCGTCGTCCTTGCGGAACCAACGGTGATTTCGACGTCTCCCGAGTGGAATTTCCTCTTTGATGTTTCACTGGCAAACACCGCGTGGCACGAGCTCGCCACGGTGACAGGAATTCTTCGTCTAATAGCATCATCCGGTACACGGTAATCAAGGCACTCGATATACGGAAATTGGCTAGCGCACGGTGTTCCTACGCTGCAGACACAAAGTGCCACGGAAAACGGTTCGCAGAATCCCACGGGCTACCGGTTGCAAATATCATACAAGAATGCAAAATGAACGCCGAGAGAGAATTAACGGCACGATCCTCTGCTTTTGGTGCACAGGCCAGATATACGCCTCTATCTATTCTACGGGAATTAACGATTGTACGACTGGAATTAAACCTGGCAAGACTGAAATACCAGCGTTATCGGTTTTACGATCAACTTTCCACATTGCACGAAGGCGTATTTACGACGTCTTGAAGACATCTGTTGTTGGACGTCTTAAAGACGTCTGTTGTTGGCCGTCTTGTATGAACGTCTAGTAAACGTCTTGTATGAACGTCTAGCAAACGTCTTCCGAACGTGTTCTGAACGGCTTACCTTACAAAACTGTACGTCCGTAACGTCTGTAACGTCTTAAAAATGTTCGACTTTTAGACCTAAAATAGACGTAAAATGCACGTGTTTAAGACGTCGTATACTGGATAATACCTTGAGCCTACCAATTTTTTGATAAATTAAGGACACAACTACAATAAAGACGCACGTCAGCAACATTTAAGACAAAATTTTGGATGTGTGTGTATTCTTTGACGAATCGGGACGTTCGCGCTCGAGCCTCTGCAACCAAGTCCTCAATTACCGCCTGACCAAAAAATGCTAGTATCCAAATGAATATAGAAGATCCAATTTATCTCTGCTAGAGGAAGTGATCTCGGGAAATAAAAATGACAATCAAGGGCCTCCTGGAAACGCGAATGCACAGCGGCGTTATTCATCGGTGCTCGCGAGGCAGCCTGGGAAGATTGACAATCCAACGAAAATAGCCTGCGGACGAGCAGGTGTATAGAGTCGGTCGGCCAGCTTCCTTTAAAATTTTAACGCTCGATTTTCAGGTGCAACTCCGGCTCCGGCTCGGCGTGGATAGATCCACAGCACCACAACGCAGCTTATTCCGTGCACGCAGCTATTCCGTTAGGAATCTCATCTGCGTTCCCACAACAACGAGAGTACACGTCCGCGAACCGCGAATCCTCTGACCGATCCCCTCATCGTCCCTCGACCGGTCTTCGCTGTTAGCGCGCCGCGGTTCGATATCGATGCCTAGTCGAAGCCGGAAGGCGAGAAGGTCGATGGTTCCATGGAAGATAGCCGAGGTCGGCCAGGTGGGAGGTGGACGAGGAGAAGGAGGAACCCGAGGAAAGGGTCGAGCAAGAAGCCGCCGGCGGAATTCTTCGGTGGATGCGTCGATATCGGAGTCATCGTCGTCCTCATCCTCGTCCTCGTCCTCCTCGTGTTCGTTCGGAATCGCGGGCATCGATCCCAACCGCCTCTAATTATTCCCGGTAGATCGATTTCCTGCCCGCCATGCCGTGGATCGCGGCGAAGTTTGACGGCGTATCTCCGCCGGGGATAATGAGGGACGCGATGCCCGAAGATTAGAGATCTTCCCGCGATCCGGAACCGCGATTCCCCCCGCCAGCAAAAAGTCCGCCGGTCGGCTGATAAAACTCGGGCAAACACGCCGATACCATCGCTGAATCTCTCTGTGTCCTAACGCGCAATGATTTTCATTGGCCCGTCATCGCGCCCGGCTCACCAGAGAATCTTAATCATCCTCGCCGCGCGAGAACGCGCCACGCTTACACCGGCCGGTTTACCTATTCATAAGAGCCTTTGCTCCGCGTTAATGAAAAATGCGACCAGTCAGCTGGTGCTCGGTCCACTGTACCGGGTGACCCTGTTTCAAAGCGGTCCCTGCTGCCTGCAGGTTATGTTTTGCTCCCTCCGTGCAATCTCTGCTCGGCAAAACTCGCTATCCCTTGCGAAACTTTGAACGAGTGGAAGAAAAATTTCGTGGTGGTTCAATGTTTAGGAAGGAATCATGTGGACTACGGAGTCGTATAGTAGACCGACGATCCCAATTCGATCCGTGCAGGGAGGGAACGTTCAATGGTTTGATGCTGCATGATGAGGAACTAAAATTATCCTCTCTACTTTTCTCAGTATCTTAATAGTTCGATCTTGTTTGATAAAGAATGAACAACCCGCGTTGTGCCAAAATACTTTTTTTACACATTAACACCCCAGATAGCACGTAAAGATTTAAAGGCGTCTTTTTTACGTCCATTATAGTTCTAAACATCTAACGTCATGAATAAACGTCTTTAAGACGTCTGAAAGACGAGCTAAAGATGTACCGATTCCGAACAATAGAAGTTCGGTAGACGTTCGGAAGCTCTTGTGGACGTCTTTAAGATCTCTGAATGTTCAACAACAGACGTCTCTGGGACGCGGTCTGCCACACAAAATCAGTGGATACGAAAGTTGTGTCACCAATACGTGACATGACAGTCACAGCATCTCAAGAGACTCCAACCGTATTTATTACAAAATCGCAGTACGTTTTTTCGACACGTTGTAAGTGATGCCGACGAAGAACAGTCGATGCCCGTCCAGAATCCCGAAGCCCATCGAACGGTTTTCATTCAGCTCTCATCGAACAAGCTGTTAGCGTGTTAACTTCAACCGATTGAAGGAGAATAGATCTGAAAACAAACGTCGCCGCGTTATCAGTGTCTGGGAGCACTATCGCTCGCCACGAAGAATGAACGGTATACGTCGACGTCTCGTTAAGCAGTCGACGAAAACGTCAGGTTTTTTCGAGGCGTATCAAAGCGTCCGTACTAATACCGTTAACCAATATCCGATCAGCGTCGAAACACCGAGCCCTCCCTGCCATTAATAATAACAATATCGGACTATTGGATAACCGTCAAGCAAGTAGTCCGGGGGCTTCTTTGTTATCTACCGCGCTCGAGCGACCATCTGATCGACATCGGCTTTGTGAAGTTCGAGGAAGTTCGTTTCCATTCAAGACGTCCCGGGAGCCGAACGATCCTCGAGAGTGGCGTGGAACGCGGACGAGCTATCCGCTCCGGTAGACTTTCTTCGCCGTTCCCCGGCACCATCCGGCCAAGAAAATTGCAAGAAAGTGGCTGTCGGCTAGATGTGGAGCAAACGAGAAACAGGTGCAAACGCCGCGGAATAATATAATTGCGTGCTGCTTAAGGAATACCTTTTTGCCTCCCCGAGGGAACGTGACGCGACGGTCCCCGAGGAACGTGTCTTTAAGCGCTGTAAAATCGCGAGCCGCAACGCTTAGCAGAGTTAGAGGACGCATCTGTCTAACACGCGTCTAATGATACCGTTGCTGCAAGTTGCTTGCGCTGCAGAGTGTATGCTACACTTCCCGGAAGATTATCAGCCCCGTCAACGATTGCTTTTCTGAATACTTGTGGTACAACACGTGCAATCGATTTCATTTAAACGAGCTTAGAAGATTTATTGGACGAACTGACAGATAAGCTGAAGTTCTGTTAAACCTTCCTCATTTCTGCGACGTACAAGCCCATCCATTTCTCTGTATACTGTAAAATGTTTTATTTCTTGGTAACTGTTGCAATTTGATTTCATTAAGCAGCGAAACCGGAACGGATGGAATGTTACCTGAGAATCTTTTGTGCAACTATTTCTAATGGTCGTAGGAAATAAAAAGAAAAAAGGAAATTTACGAGAAAGTGAAGCCAGTGATTCCGGTGGCCCAGAATTCCGCAGTACCGAAGATCGATTTTTCCTTTGAAAGGTTCTCGGAGTGGCGCGCGGCGCCGTTTCTGAGAACAGTAACACCTCGCCCGAGACTCTTGTTTAAATACCGCGAGATATTGCACGCGTTAGTGACCCGCATTGAAGTAACGAGGTGCTCCGGTTGCGAGGGTACTTGCTCCTCTTAATTAAAACGAGTTCGCTCCGTGTAAAATGCGACGTAAGAAAGTTCGTTAAGCCCGGGGAATAGTTTTCAGGTTAAGTGAAGCTGCGAGCCGCGGACGAAAATGAAGCCTGTTCGAAGAGTCTTTTTTTATATCGAGACTTTTCCATCAGTCAACCTGATCTATGGCCGGGGTCGTGCCGGCCGAGAGTCTCTGGTTACCTTGCGGGAAATTTCCGAGCAGAAATTACATTTTCGCCGATGAAGCTACACTTCGAAATTTGTCTTCATCTATGTAGAAAGTTCAGTTTATTGAAGATAAATTGAACCGAGAAATCTGTTGACGATCGAATTGACGATGCGAAGGGACGATCAAAGTAATTACTCGAAAAACGAGGAACGATGTTACAAAAAAAATCTGATTCAGAAAACTGTTACTTCGCAACAATTTATTTAACCTTTCTTTTTTTGTTTATCTGTCTTTTAACAGTTAGTTAAAATTAGTAAGTATTCATACTAAGGCTAATATGTAGAAGGCAAATAAGGGCGTTATCGTAGATTTAAAAATTAATTAATTTTGTGAAAACTCGCCGTCTGAGAATTAATGTAATTTTTATTTAGCAGAGTTGGATATACTGGTTTAAATATGTTATCCCGACTTTCAATAAAGCGGGAGCGCGGATGGAAATTGGTAAGCCGCGCGATATTTCATCCGTCACCCGTTACGTGTTGCATTATGCGCCATGAAGGGATCCACTACGTGGCACATACTAAATGTCTACACAGATACCTAAAATGCATACTTAGCCTCATATGTGGTGGCGCATAAAAGTGCATAAGAGATGGCTATCCCAGGTAGAAGGTAGAAGGTAAGACATAGCCGGCTGCACTATAAGTTCTTGCTCCTACCGTGTATACAGTGTCCATTTATTGCCGGCTTTTCAGCCGCGCCCCAGGCGTGTCCTAAAGCTTCGCAGCTTTGTGCTTTCGCCAGCATGTATCAACGGACCTGAATGCGTTCGCGAATCGCTGTAAATCGGGTCGGCCGACCGTTCGCGCGAAATTATTAAAAACATCGATCGAACCGTGACGAACCCATGACCGTAACCTCGCCATTTATGTCTTCATAACTGGATACATAAAATAAAGCTTCATAAATTCTTGACAACTCCTTGCTTCGAATCATAGACTGTAAAATTGATTTCAGGCTGGTTCATCTGAAAGAAGTTGTATGAATATCTTCAATCGTGATGATGTAAGACATCTTCTGTATGCAATTAATGAATACCCAGTCTACACGACGTCTTAACGACGTCCATTTTACGTCCATCTTGGGTCTGAAAGTCTTATATACTAAAAAGACGTTCGAGACATCGTTTTGACGTCTGAAATAAAACGTCTTAAAGATATATTTTTTCGGGACGTCTGAAAAACGATCAAAAGACGTCCATTGAACGTCTTTAACACGTACAATTTTATAAGATATGCCGTTCAGAAGACTTTCGAACATCTTAAAGACATCTTGAATGTCCGACAACAGACGTCTTAAAGACGTCTTTGTTGTATGTATGAATGAACCGCGCTCACTTTGCATGTCCAGCGGTTGAAAATGTGCATCTTTTCTCTTGTAATAATTCTAAAAAGAACTGTCTATCTCAAACTTAAAATTATTTTTCGATCAATTCATTCTGTATAATTTTAGTAGCGAATTTTCGTGATTTTTCTACTACTAAATTGTTGCATGGAAAGTACGGAGTCGAAGTAGGAGCAATATTGCAATAAATTGCACGAATTTCAATTTACTCCGGAAGTCGAGCGATCACCGCGGATTTAATAATCCTGGCAATCGAGCGCAAATTGATTAGGTCCGCGGAAAAGCCCGCCTAATAGCAAAAGTTTCCCCGAGTCCGGACTCGATTAAGAATCGTCGCGGCCTAAAAAGCAATTTGTATCCGCTGACTGGCGCGCGAACGTGTTCGCCGATTAAGAGTAACGTTCACGTCGATGATTAATAACCAGATTAATAGGCGGATAGGAAGTTGCGAAGTAGAGCACGCCGGCCCGCGATCGCGGAGCAAAAGGAATTAGAAAAGATGGACACTCGGCGCGAGGTGAAAAGAGCAGTAAGAAAGAAGAGACGGGAGTGGAATGATGGAAAAAGGGGAGCGAAATTAACTTCTTAGAAAGAATCGTTTGCCTTCTTTAATTTCTTGCGCTGACGCTCGCGTACGGTGATTTATAATTCTATCAACATCTGTTCCGAAAGGACTAAAGAAAACACACATGGCTTCCGGCCCCGGGCGGACTTCTTCCACTAAATACAGGTCGAAATTACCTCTATAATTACAGGTATCGCGAGGGACGCCGGGTTCGGCGTACGCGTTCGCTGCCGGGGAGACTCTTATTAACATAATGTTGCACGGGAAGCGCGGTCAGCGTCGTTAACGTTCGCGTGGATTGACTTTTTCGCTGTGTGTATCGCGTTTTTATCCGACAGGCCCGCTTGTCATATAAAAATTTCTACACTTTTTGCCGGCTGTAATATCAGTCATTAAGTACCGACGTTAAAAAGTGCGAAGGCTAAAGCTGCTTGCCACGGGACGAAAGAGTATTTACACGTTAATTTCTTTTTTTTTCAAGATTGTTTTATAAGAGGGATGTTGATGAAGCGTATTGATGCGGGCTCTTTAGCAACAAGCTCATAAGCGTTCTGTTATTATCCGGAGAAATATGGTTGCGCTCTTCTGATACATTTTTTTCCAAAAGAATACATATTGGCCTGTATTCTTGTCTTCGCTGTTTTTATGTCCTGCTCGCGTACCAGCAGAGATTTATTCAGGTAAAGTTGTAACGAGCACTCCGCCGACTAATTCACCAAGTATACAGCTGCACATAGAAATTGCAACACTGCGGGGACATAGAGTAATGAGGGTAAAGCAGTTATTCCTACTCGTGAGAGCAGGCTCCATATTAAGTACCTTCTAAATAACTGACCTAATTAGTCAGCTCTGTTAGTTTAGTTTCAGTTAGTTTGCCGGTCGGTAAAACTGCGAAATACAGAATAATAGAAACCGCGTAATCGGCGATCCGTCATTTTATTTGTTTCTCTGCCGCGGCTCCATTAACCGTATCCAGTCCCCGAGTAGGATCTACTTTACCTGACGCGCGGTATCAATTCCGATGATTAATTCCGACAGCAAAGAATTCGCCGGGACACGCGAGCAGAAAATCATTCGTTTCAATAATGTAGAAAAACGAGGCGTGCAGAGCACGATTAGCGGTTACGAGCCGTCTGTTTAAGGGAAGTGGAGAACACGTTAACCCACACATACAGGCCGAGAGCATCAACAATGAACGAGGCGGGGAGACGGTGTGCGTGCGTGAAGGTAGATCCATTGATAATGTCCCCGGCTGTTCTCGCGTCCCATCGCAAGGACTCGTTCATAGTTCATGGATGTTAACCAGCTGGAAAATAAGAGAGGCTCGGCCGAGTATCGTCGGACGAAGAAAAGGAAGCAAGAGGCGGGACGATGCGGACGGTACTCTAAGCGTCTTCGTTGGAGGTTGCTCTCTGCTCTCCTCTTTTTCGCCGTCCTCCTCCCAACCGCATTTTCTCGAAACCTTCCTCACTCATTCACTCGACGCTAACTTCCTCCAGACACTTGTTCGACCATTACTTTCACGTTCGGTGAAGTCACAGGCTTTTTTATATGTACACACGCAATTATATTAATGCATTGTTTGCTGGCGATTATTCAGCAGTTTTTACTGCGAGGATCGTTCTTCGTAAGTTTTTTAATGTGAATGGCTGTTTTAATTCTGAACCATAAATCAACACGAGTAATATAATTAAACAGTTTCTCCTGCGACTGTTACTTGACAGACGATGCACTATGACAGGTTTGTTTAAATATTTTTAATATGTATATATTATTTTAGATGTTCAGTTAATTAATTTTTTCAGCAAGAATTTTATATTTAGAAGACACGTACACTTCCTAGATACCACACGATATCTTGAAGACGTCCATTTTACGTCCATTTTAGGTCTGAAAGTATTACGTCCTAAAGAGACGTCTTATTTCAGACGTCTTTTTCGAGACATTTTAAAGACGTCTTATTTAAGATGTCGTATTTCAGACGTCTTTAACATGCTGTTCAGAAGACGTTCGTAGTACATTCAAGACGTTTTGAACGTCCAACGGCGGACACCTTTGAGATGTCTTGAAGACGTCGTTGTGCTATCTGGGTTAGTTGGTACCGATCTCTTTGAGATAAACAATTTCTATGTCGATCCGCAGTTTACAAAATCCGGTAACTGCCCACCTGTGGAAAGGACAGCTGCTACGAGTATTTCCAAAAAAGCGACAGCCTCTTTTCTCAGCCTGGAACAGTCATCAATCGATCAAAGCGCGGTTAACAGTCCAAATACGTTTAGCTCGTCCGCCATTCATCACGGTTTTTCGTCGAGGCTTCCGCGATTTCTAAAAACCTCCGTGAAAGGAATGTTCCCGGCGGAACCGTGCAATTTTATACGAGCGGGAGTAAGATCGGCGCGCGTCGGCGTAACACGCTTCTCTCGCCGTGGCTCTACGATCCGGCTTTGCTCGGAGGCTGGTGGTGGCCGTTTACGAGCGTGAAACGTCGGCTGGCATAGTTTCGCCTTGGAGATTCGCACCTAACTACACGCCGCGGATGATCGACTGTAAATCGACTTGTCACGGTCGGGTTCGAGCCTCTTCCTGTTATCAGAGGAGACAACGAGACGGCGCGTATCGGGATCCTTTCTTGCCGGGAGGTACGTGTTCCCGTTTCTCCTTTTGTTCGAGCCTTTTTCTCTCTCTCTCTCTCTCTCGCTCTCGCTCTCTCTCTCTTCCTCCCGTGCTGTTCAACCGGCCCGTTTTTTTTTTCAATTCGATTCGTTTCGCGGCGTGGCGCACACGCGTCGGCGTGACATAATTCTCGGCTTGGCTTGGCGTGTCAGCCTGTTCGGTATTACTTTATTTCCAGGCATCTCGTTGCGTTTACGAGCGCTAAACAGTCGGACGGCGCGCGGCACAATGAGACGCGGGCGCCTTTGATCACTCCTGACATTCGGAATTTTCATAATTTATTCCACGCTCCGGGCTCCCTGCGCACCTTCTCAACCCTCCTCCCCCGCAACCCTCGAGAACCGTTCACCGGCAAACCATAGGTGGAACCTATTCGTTACAGACGTCCGTTCTGGCGCGGACCGGCCTGTACACGCGCGAGTGCATTAACACCAGGTGTACCCTTCATAAATTAACAGTCGAAACGCAGGCGCGTGGGCAACGCTTAATAAGCTATTTAGATAAAGGAGAGAGGACCCCGCTTTCTCGGCGTTTTCCGATTTATTGCGGCCAGAAACCGAGGCTTCCTCCGCGGAGACCGGCTCGGAAAAACGGGAAAGATAATGGACGTTCCCGCGCGATGGCCGAGACTCGTACCGCTAACGTGAAGTCGAATCTCGTTGAATGCCGCTGATGATAGTCGGCTTCAGCGAGGGAACCTTTCATACGTGTGCTTAAGTGTTCGTGGATTTATTTGTACCCCCGTGGAGGAGAGGAACTGTAAATCGTTAGATTGTCTTCGCTTTTTTCTAACGCGTGAGAAGTAGAAACATATAATGGATTTAATCGCTTGCTTTAATTGTAGAACGTATAATCGTTTATTCTCCCTAGCTGATTTACATCATTGACTAGCTGCGCGCGATCTAAGAGACAGCATGGACCCGAGGGTTTTTGTTAGATCAAGGCTTTACTGTACTAACAAAATATATTACAAATTAATTTCATATTAATATCTTCTCCTTAATTGAAGGTAGAACATCGTTCAAATACAAGATTTTATGCATTTATGAGAAAAATGAGTACGTCTAAAGTAAATGTTGCGCGCGCGTTTTTCGTCTAATGTTGATAATTAAACTTCGCGCTTCGCACGTCGATGTATCGGCGCAGAGTTTACTTAGTTGCACTGATTCAAGCTCGAAGTCACTCCAACACCTTTTCGATACAGTCCACTTTTTTAAAACGAAGTTTATTCGTGTTGATTACTATACAATATGCTGCGACTCCCTGATTCCTGATTGACAGAATGCTAATGCACTTTTTCTCCTTTCCATCTCGAATTTATAACTTACTTGGGATCGGGCGTGAGCGCTGATAGGTTACTTAGAAAAAGAGGGGGTTCAAGCTAACACGGTATTGAAAGTGAAGTGGAAGATGGTCGAAAAAAGAAACGAAGGAATTTTGGACCTTTTTAACGGTCATCCGGAGGTACCGAGCGCATCCCCTACGCAGGTAGTATACTAATGGTTATAGCGAGTAATAAACCCAAGGAGCGTCTTGATCTTAAATGAACATGCGGAAAACATAAAACTTATGACTCGACTGCAAACTCGGTGCAACGGTTTAGGTCTATAATAAAAAACTAAAATTTTGACGGTTAGGGTTCCTTGGTCGTTTATTGCCGTTATGATAATTTTGTAAGCGTGTTCGCGACGCGACAGTAAGAGTAATCTAAAACAGTAAGAACATTAGAAAAATTTTAAAATTCTGTTATATTATTTTCAACCTATTAACCCCTTACGTCAATAATAGGATACCTGGGTATCCACTTCAATTTCTATTTAAAGCTTCTTTAACATTTCTGTTGATAAATGTCAAAATTATTGTAGATTTTATGTGCTTGAATCATTATAGATTAACCTACATTTGACGAATAAAATATATGCATTGAAATTATAAAGTATAGAACATCATTGAATATCGTAGGAATTTTAACATATTTTAAACATATTGGGAAAGAAAATAGATTTCTATTTTATTCCAGTTTGTTGCAATTTAGGTAGAAAACTTTTATTTTGCGTAAAGATCCGCTGTCTAGTAATTATCAGGCGCCCCGAGCGAATATTTTCACGTCAAACAAAAGCCGCGTGTCATTTCGGCAAAGCAACGAGTCACCGTAAGTTATGAGTTGCTCAGCGTTCGCGTTCGAACGGTGGTCGACGCGGGTCCCGAAATTTCCAATTTTTCGTCCGCGCGTTTCGGAATATAAATCAGTCGGTTCCCTCTCCTGTCGACGAATCCACATTCCAGATGTACAGTTTCCAATAACTTCGACTTCTCGCGCGTGCTCGCCTTATGGCCCTGTTAGAGCGGAAGTTCATTACAAAGCCTAATGCCTTTGGAAATTAGAATTCTCTGGATGCCGGGCCGCACCGCGCGCGCCTCGCTCGGTCCCGGCAAATTAGTTCAAAGACCAATTTCCATCCATTCGTTAAAGCACGTGTCGCGCCCTTTTCACTCGAAATTAATAAAACAGGGAACGACGACGGACGATAACCGACAAGTAACCCTTCTCGTTTCGTCGCGCGTAAATTTCTACCGGTCCCGCCGAATTCCCTGGATACCAGAC
Source organism: Lasioglossum leucozonium (assembly GCA_028454225.1). NCBI lineage: Eukaryota > Metazoa > Arthropoda > Insecta > Hymenoptera > Halictidae > Lasioglossum > Lasioglossum leucozonium. The sequence continues at coordinate 6,659,237 of CM052219.1, read as the reverse complement.
AGGTGCTTTCGAAACCTTTCGCGTCAAAGCGACGAGCGACAGCATACGAAACGCGTTTATACTGAGCGTTTCGTTTTAATTGGCGAAAGTGCGCCGAAGAATATTAAAAACGCTCCACGCGCACGCACGGCTAAAGGGTTGTCGCGCACTGAAGATCAAGCTTTGTCTCATTACCCTTATTCGCTCTACAGAAAAATACAATTTGGACGAAATTGGACAATGTCGGCGAAATGACTTTTCAATTTTTATATCTTCTTTTTCAGAAATTCGCGAACTGCGCCCATTGCCGGCATACTTCGCATACTGACGGCACGTTCCGCGCGTGTCGTACGTTTCAACAAGTTGATTTAATTATTTCGGATATATTGGTGCAATTAAGAAAAAATGTTAGTGTTTAATTGTTCGCGCCGACGAGGCAATTAAACGTTATTATTCTGAAACGACGTCGAACAAATTTTTCATTACCCCGACATTTTTTCGTTCATTTAGCTCATGCATTTGGAACTTCGGTTCATATTTCGTTTGACAGAGGAAAGGGATGAATTATCATCTGTAAAAGATCAACTTTGCAGCTTATTCACATTTTAATAAATAACCGTGTAATATTTGTTTACCTCTCCTTTCGATTTCACTTTGTTTAATAATAATTATATAAAATTTACGTATAACGTACCCGTGTCTTTCTATTAATATTTTTTAAGATATAGCTGATCCGAGAACGGGAATAGGGTGAAATTATCAGCAGATAAGATAAGAAACTGTGTTCTGTGGAAAAGAAATGTTGGACTTAGAATTTTACGAGATAACAGGTCGGATCGATCAGAGTGTTGGACAAAAAGCCGCAGTGTTTTCATAGAGGGGTTTCTCTACGACGTGGAAAAGCAGCGTTCGCTCGTGTTAACGTTCGGTAACCGCCGAAAATTAGCCGAAAGGAAGGAAGGAGGAGTGCGAGATCGTGCGAGCCCTCGACGAGACGTGAAAAAACGAGGAAAAAATGTATCGGGGGCCAGCGGGGGCTCGGAGGGGTTAATTTCGTAAAATACGTGCGCTTGTTACAGCTCACGCTGAGCGTAACATCACACGTTTTTACAGTATCCCCTCGTTTTTCCCCGCGTAATATTCTCTCGACGGGAACAAAAATCTTGACGACCGCCGCCATGCCGCGCCGCGCCGCGTCGCTCCCCTTTCGTTCCGGCTCTACGATTTTGCCTCGTCGACGATGCACCTGAGAAGAGTCCTCGTTAAGGCTCCGTTAACTCCGCGCCGGGAACGAGCAGCGCCGCCAGCAGCCACGGGCTAGGAATTACGTGGTGGATAATTAATTGGGTGACATGTCGTGCATTGGTACGTCTGTGGCATTGGTCCGTTATAGCTATTCCACGGTGCGTTATAAATAACGCGGCGCATCCGCGTATTTGCATATTAATTTCATGTAATGAAGGCGATTAGGCTAATGAGCGTCGAATGTGGTCTCCGTGGCTGTAACTTTATACCCTCTCGGCTATCCCGTACTTGCTGATAAACTCGACCGTGCCCCTCCGCCCTTCCCGCCCTTCTCTCCTCTTCTATTACACCGTGTATCTCTCTGTTCATGTTTCCCCCCTCTCTCATCCTCTCTCTCTCTCTCTCTCTCTCTCTCTCTCTCTCTCTCGCTCTTCCCTCTCCGTTGCCGATCGATCCAAGCGAAAATTCAATTAACCAGCACGCACAACGCGCTATCGACGCGATCCAAAAATCTGCTCCGAACACGCGAGCTGATCGGCAAATATGCATACGCGGCCCGATTATGCGACGCGATATGCCCGTCCGTGAATTACACGCTATTGGCTACGCGACTAGATCATTCCGCTTAAATCACGCTCATTGATTTGTATTAGACGGCTCGGTTGCTGCGAACGCGGCCCACCGGGCATTGTGTTTAATGCGTGCCGCTGGACAATGATACCTGCACATTATGGACGTGGACCGTTCAGACTCTTTTAATATTCTTTTTTGACATATTCTTCCGAAGAGTTTCAACAACCAATTAAGACTTTTTCTTTTCATTCCGTAATCCAAATAGCAGCAGGTCTTAATAAGTATTTATATTTGTTTCTTATGTTTTACTAATTGAAAAGTAAAATTGCAAATGCTGTAAATCCCAATAACCACACAGAGATCCACACCCTGCTGTCAAGTATCTAACATCTTGATCACCATCAGCTTCATCGAAAGATACGTTTCTCATGTTATAATTTACATAAAATGTTGCAAACAACCAACCAACCAGCGTAACCATTTAATTACCAGAACATTACATTTAATTGCAGCTTTGATTTACCTGAAGCAGCGGCGGAACAGTTTCTCAGGTCATAAACTCTGGTAAGGAACTCGTCTTAATGAGTCGTTTATTTCTAAGAGCTTTCACTTTTTTCTCCCAGAAACCTTGGTGAGTTAGCGTTGCCGGGTAACCAATAGCCGAAGATGAATTTCAGTCTAGGAATTCCAACCTGGCCGACGATTTGCGTACAGATGATTCGTCGCGTCGATAAATTTCGGCTAAAAGCAACGCCCATTTGACAACTTTTTGTCGAGGAAGCTGCTCCATGGCTCGGTCTGAGAATTGGTGAAATATATGCAAAACTCGAACAAGGTGTAGATTCATAGTAAAATTCAAAATAATTCCATTAACGGGCAATCGTTTCCGCAATACAAATAAATTCTCCCGGCAAGTAGAATCGGTCAGCCGTTGTCAGACATCGGAGTTGGCGAGATGTCTGTAGACACTTTACACATTTGTGGTGGAGACGAAAATGATATTGCGAACGTTGCTACATTGTTCCGAACTTCATACAGTTATTAAGAAAACGAAATTTTTGTTTAATTTTTGTTAATATATAATTGATAGGTTAAACCTATAATCTCAGTGGCTCAATAGAAGAAAAAAAATTGATAGGTGACGGAGGAAACAGTGAAATCATTGGAAGCCTGTTCAGAATACATCTAGTCATATTAGATATTATTACTTTACTAAAATTGTTAAGCGCATAAATAGCAGACAATTATTTTCCGAGATCTATACGATTGTTCTGAATCGGCGATTATGATTTAACTAAGCAGTATAACTCGTAATCAGCGGGTCTAGAAAGTAGAGCAATTTGTAATCGAATCGCCGATTAATTTCAATTTCGCCCACATCCGGTGAGCATTTTTCCCGAAGAGCCGCGTTATTGCGAGCCAGGATCATATTTCCAGCGCGCCATTCTAAATTCAAATTTTCCGTCATAAATCTGTGGGATGGTATGAAACAGTCTCTCTAAAAGTGTTTAATAATCGTCCGTGCGGCCGCCCATCCATTCAGTGATACTAGTTAACGTGCCACGTTCCACCGGCGCGGTGCGGCGCGGCGCGGCACGGCGCTCACGAGCGTCCAGCATTAGGGACGTTTAACAACTTGTAAGCATTAACATTAGGACCGTGCGCCGTAAGTACTGGCTGTATAAATCACCGGGTCCGCCCGCGGTCCACCGATCAGCCATTCGTAGGGAAATTAGACACGCGTTTGCTCCATCTTCCCTTCTCACTTTCAGTCTTCCTGTTCCCGTCTTCTTTCCTCCGGACGCTGTTCCTCGTCCGACTTCCACACCTTCATTCGTCACTATCTCCGTTACTATTTCCTGTCCGCTCGTCTCGATCCCATTTACCTTTATCTTTTCCACGTCAATTAATCCCTCGATCTCCGGTGCCCCGATCCACGCGTCGATTCATCTTTATCCCTCGTTTGCCCGTTACTCTTTAAATCTCGCCTCATCCGCCTCTCCTTTTCTCCGGCGGCGTTTCTTCCTTTTCTCCGCGGTCCACTAGCAGCTGCAAGCGCACTCCCACCCGTGCGCTGACTAATTTATGTAATTACGCGATACCCGACGCGAGCGTCCTCGCGACAACCGTTGGACGCGCGCGAGACCGGGAACTCTGCTTTATTTAGCTCGATGTTTTCGACAGACCCGATCCTCCTTCCCAGGCACACCCTCGCGCGATGTTCTTTGGCATTTCCGCAGCCACCGTCGAACTCAAAGCCGGAGCACATTCGCCAGAATTTAATTAGCAACATTAATTGGGAACGGTTCTTTGGCAAGTTCGCCGGCTTTCTATCGCGTCTTCGATTCAATTAAACCCGCTGCCACTGCTATGACGGGTCGTTATGCGAGCTCAAAATTAATGCACTAATTCATAACGTGTCTGTATTCTTCCTGCACTGGAGTAAAGTCGCGATCTAACTAGCATCGCACAGACCTTTAATCTTTTTATGCATATATGAAGAACTTGGCTAAGTTCAATATAAACAAGTGAATGATTATAAAAATCTTAGAATGTTGTTAGATTGTTTTCAATATACATCTTTTCACAATCGATACAAAATATTTTTATTTTGCATAAAGTTTTGCAGTCCATTTATCGGTACTGTAAAAATCTAGAGATTGTCACTCTAGAACTTCCACGTGAAATTTGTATCTTTAAGTTCAAATGGTGTCTCTAAAAAGATGTCTTTAAGACGGCCCGAAAAAGACTTCTTTTAGGCGTCTTAAATAAGACACTTCTTAAAGTCTTAGCTTAAGACCTAAAATTAACGTAAACTGGACGCCGTTAAGACGTCGTGTGCTATCTGGAATTGTTCCTACTGTTCTCTATTGTTCCTAAGCTGTGCGTGTAATTTTGTCGCTCGGAATGGCTTAATTAAATCGCGATTTTGATACTCCGAGTCAATTGGACGAGCGAGTGTACATACGCGATGCTCGACGATATCGACGATATTTAGAAATATATAAATTGTTCGACGATTCTTAACCACAAACGACATCTCAATTTCGAACGGCCGGCATAAATACCGGCGGAGCGAGCTCGTTTCAGGCATCGCATCGGTTCGTAAACGAGCGGCTGCTACAACGGGTAGAGGTTATTTTACGCAAGCACAATTAAAGGATGCGGAGCTCGTGTGCGCCCGGTTGTATGTATCTAAACGACGGTGGCCAGGGTATCGCGGAACGGATTAATTTCGATAAAAAGCCAATTAAATCTACGCGCTGGTAATCAATACCCGGCGATACGCCGCGCGCCGGCCTGCTCGACCATAATTCACCGTCTTCTTTCCATCCTGGTTGGACGGAGAAGCGAAGTGAGAGGGAGAGAGAGAGGGAGAGAGGGAGAGAGAGAGAGAAGGCAAGGAATTGCTCCATATCGTTGCCAGCCTGAGAACGAGAAGGCCGGCCACGAACGTATCTAAATCAAAGAAGCTTAATGAGCGGCAGATTAGTGGCTGAGTAACGCCGATACGCGTCCCGCCGTATCGAGAGATAAAGGACGACCGGTTGTCGTACTCCCGTGCACCGACCTGTAAAAATCAATGATCCGTCTATCGCCAGTATTCGAAATAATTGGATTGTCCGCGGTATCTGCAGGCTTGATCGATCGCCGGTCATGCTGCGACCTTGGGATCCGCGAGGCTGAGCGACAATCGCAAACGTGAAACCACCGTGACTGGTTAATTCGCGGTGCTGGGACTGATTGGACTGTTTCTTGGCTTGGCACTGGCGTAATTGACGACAATAGCTTCTGCTGGATGCATATTGACAGACTGGCAGACGACGTTGCAGGAGTAATTAGACTGCGAATGTTTCTGGGAATCGTCTTTCGTGGACGTCGGCTCGAAGAAGTTTCGAAATCGCGTAACTCGTTTATCCGAACACGTTCCTTGTATCTTGCGTGTCTCTCGTTTGCTCTTGATTGTAATATATGTTTTTCGGTAAGAGTATCTTAAACGGAGGAAAAAAGTGTGGCGTGTTCTCGTAGGGCGTTCTTACGAGGGCGCAAATCTCCTCGGTTTCGCGAAAATATGGTCGCGCAGGATACATGAAAATTAGTCAAGAAACGAGCGATCGTGTTCGACTGAGCAACGAGTCCTCGTTGAATGAAAGAGGTTTAACGAGCCGGGAATTACAGCATTAACGTCCGCGCGCTTCTCTTCCGTCGCGACGCGGTGTAAAGGATGATACGTCGGTTTATGGTCGGGGCACTGGGTCCAGGCAAAAGAGGGAGAGAGAGGGACAGATAGAGAGAGAGAAAGAGAGAGAGAGAGAGAGAGAGAGAGAGAGAGAGAGAGAGAGAGAGAAAGGTAGTGGAGACAGTGGTCCTGTCGCCGGTCCCTCGAAATAATTGGGTCGTTCTTATTCTATCGCCGTTAAGGGTCCGCGAACCTACGAAGCCCCGGACTTATCGCGGAAATTCTTTTCGAGCTGTTTATTGCTCGTAAAGACGACAGTTTGCGCCCCGGCTGTATCTGGGTAAAGGAACGAGCCAAAGTCAAGTTCTCCGCGTCTCGATAAAATTTAATCGAGATCGTAAAGAACCAAGGAAACGTGGAACGCGCGGGCCCCGCCGAGATTCGCCGGAAAGGGTTGCCGAGCAGAAGAGATTTCGCGAACGTTAGAAGAATGTCAAGGGAGGAGAGACGCGTTCGAGCGAACGACAGAGCGATATATATATAGCTGGAGGGGAGAGGAGAGAAAAAAAGATTGGGCAAAGAGAACGAAAAAGAAGAGAAACAGGTAGAAAAAAAGAAGGAGCAACAAGGGAAGAGAAAGAACGGCGAGCCTAATGAGCGGCAGATTAACGCCTCGGTAACGTTGCTTGTCCTATCGGGGGATAAAGGACGACAGGTTGCTCTGGGGGGAACCAGTCGGGAAGAATCGATAATTCTTCCTCTCTCTCTCTCTGTCCCCTCTCTTTCTCTCTTTCTCCCTCTTCCCAGATACGTAACGTCGATCGAAATAATTGGATCATCCTTATTCTAAGGCTATTACGGTCGTACAGGTACGAGTCCTTATCGCTCATCGTAGATTGTTTCCAATTGTCCAGACAAGCGTACCCGTTCGGAGGAGGCCCGTGAAACACGAACCGTAAGATATTAATTTACGTAGGAGACCGACGTTCGCCGAACAGGAACATTTATCTTATCTCATTTCACTTAATTCCTGAGCCCGCAAATAGAACGGTACGCCCCTGGACGAGGATCCGACCTCGATCACGTTTGAACGCTTGGAAACCGAGAGTGAAAAGTTCGCTGATTCTAAACGGTTGATCTCGGACAACGGGCTCTTACTCTCGCCGCTGACGTTCACGGGGGAAACTGTGAGAACGTTCGGGGACAGGGTAATCTCGTTTAATTGCGAGGTGACTTATCTATCAAGTTTCGAGATCTTTATTCTCGGGACGAGCGCGACTGTAGTAATTTTCTCGTTTCGCGGGTCGAAACGGAAACGTCGCCGGTTATTACCGGGGGGGCTGCCCGCTTTGTCCGAACAGGTCCTTCGACGTATCTTGTTTCCTCAATTTAATCCTGCGTCCTAGATTCGATGGCGCTCTGTGCACGCCCCACCCCGTCGAAACTCGTAATCAGATGACACTACGCGAGCGAACTTCGCCGAGAGATCTTTCGCACGAAATTCAGATTCGCGAGGACGCGATGCGACGTCTCGCGACGCAGAAAACGAGAGATCTGACCGAGTTTCCGACGTGTTCTGCCCCGTGTCACGCGACCGCGCAATCTGCGAAACCGCGTTTTATATGTAAATACGACTGCGGATCTGGAACGCGAGTGCATACGGGTCAATTAGGATCACGCACGTGCGACGGCGACTGTAGGCGCGCACAGTCTTGACGCGACAGACGAATTTCCCGGGACATTATGCGCACGTCAATCCTCGACGGGTCCTTTCCAGTCTCTCTCTCTCTCTCGCTCCCCCTATGTCGCCGTACACCGTTTTTCGAGGAAACCGTTTGCGTGGCGCGACAATATAACGTATGAAATTGCGCTTTCAGGCTAGCGGGCCACGGTTCTTTTTTTTTTGTTCTTTTTGCGCGCGCGTGCGGACCCGTGTAGCCTTCGCCCCCTTTTGTCCAGAGAGATTGACGGTGATTAAAATTATCAACGTGCTCTTTCACGCGTGCCTTTACGCGGACATTTTCGTTGACCGAGGAAAGACGTAAAATTAATTACAACACCTTTTACCAGCCCCCGAACGGACGAGAGGGCCGGGGGTGTGAGAGGCCGCGACGAACAAAAGGCTGCCGGCGCGATTTTTTTGCAATGCCGTTTAAAACGGTGTCCGAAGAATGTCGCGCTGACTGGACCGCTCCAATGGCAGCCGCTATAAATACTCACGGGGAATTATTATAACCTTAGTTATTTTAACAATTTTTTCACTGTACCTTAATGCTGCGAAGCGTTCACACTAAAGCGATAGACTGGAAATGCGAGTACACACCTATCGTTCGTTTAGACATTTTGTTTACTGTAGTTCGATCTCCGAAAGATTAATTGTAATTACTAAACCGCGGATGTTTATGCAATTTTCAATTGTTATAGACAAATTCTAAGGAAGTGGCATGGAATAAAATCCTATTTTTAACGGGAACAGTCTTTGTAGATGCAAAACAAGTAAAAATCTTACTAAATTCTGTGAAATTATATATTCTGGCATTTTTTGAAAATGTAATTAGCCATAAATGCATAAAGATCCGCAGTCTAATAATTACAGATGTGTCGTAGAAGTTTTTTTTTATAAGGAATTGTTGTTTTAAACAACCTATAGAAATCAGAATAGTTAATATTTCATGGAAATAACTGATTGTGGCCTGTCCCTCGCAAAACGAAATTTCAGAAACAAACTGACGGTCATAATAGCCGTACGCTTAGACCGTATAAATTTTTAGGATAGAGTGGACATCTGTTATAAAAAATCTCACGTTCTTTCTTCCAAGGACCAAACCACGATAAAATGAAATGAATGTATCCAAGTGACATCAAATCAATTTACCAATGTATCTGTAACAGACAAGTGAGTTACATTAAAGAAATATTATTCACGAAGATAATTTCAGGACGAAGTAATAAAAGCGAAGAATCTAGCGTACCAGCAATATACTATTCTCCAACATTACAGGCGCTTAAACATGTTATTTAATGGCTTACATTCACCATCCTCGGAATAACTAGCTTCGTGAATTATATTTCTTTAATACACCTCACTTTCCTCATCAGATACACGGAAAAAATTGATTTAGTGTCTCTCAGATACATTAATTTCATTTTATTATGACACGTTTCCAGAACGAAAATACACGAGCTTGCTTGATAGTCATAATAAATGTCCACGCTATCCCAGTTATCTGTATATTACAAATGGACAGGTATTATAACCACCAGTTTATTTCTCAAGCCTCGCGAAAGGCAACACAGAATAAAATATTTTAATGGCGCGTTGCGTAAAATAATAAGTTCATAATAGAACGCTTTTAGGAAACAGTCCTAATTCCAATTCTTCCCTCACGAAACAAACTACCACTAGTCAAACGAATTGCTTACTGCACAGAAGTTTAAGTTACCGAGCTCCTATAAATTGTATTAATTTATTATTCTAAACAATCAAGCAACGTATTCCCTTTGCTTCTGTGCCATTCAGTTTCTCAGCATTCGTGTATCAAACTTCCCTCGACTAATCAACGGACACAACAACCAAGACCTAGAAAATGATCAGAGAGAAGGGCCCTCAGGAAGAATGATTCTTGTCAACAGTTGCAAGCAGCACAAAAAGACCAGTGTGGTTCGTATGGACCTCGTACCAGGAAGCTGTGAGGATGTCGCAGATGCGACCGGGGGGGAAGCCTCAAGTGTCCGAAAAAGGTATTCCATTGTGTACATAGAGGAACAGGGCATTACAAGTCACTTGACTTCGACAATGCAGAGTGTCGTCGCGTCGACAAAGCAATCGTCGTCTATTCTAGGAAAGCGAGGCCGGCGACAGGCCGGATATCCCTTCCGATCAGCCGGAAGGAAGGCGAACGGAATTTTACGAGCGCGATCAGTCACGGGCGTCACGACGCGCCCCGGCGTCGAGGCAGAAAAAGCTCTCCTTTCTCTTTCTCTCTCCTCTGTCTCTCTTCCTGGTCTCTCGGATCCGGGAAGCGGATAGCGCGGATAGACGCCGAGGCGGGAACGCAATCCTGACGGGACTTTGTCAGTGTCCCGCACGATTAGTGGGCAAAGGTCAACCCCCGTGATATTTCGTGTGTCGGCGTCCACAGCGATTCTCTCCCGTGGTCTCTTCGTCGGTGTTGCGCTTCCCTCGGTCAGCTTGCGACGTCCAGCGCCGAGCGGATCCCACAGTCTCCGGCGACGATGCACGAATTATTTCCGTGCTATCTCAACGGAGCAATTAGTACAGCGCGGAAGCCGCCCACGTTGTATCGGGCAATTAATAGACAGGCCGTAGAGAAGAGGTGGAGGAGGACGAACAGGGGGGGGATGGGGGAGAGATCCGCAATGCACGCGATGCACCACGACGCGAAGCGTTGCCGAGGCCTTTGCCTCAACAATATCGTGCACGACCGGTCAGATAGCCTTTGAGGAATAGTCCGCCGGCGGACCGGTGATCTACCTGGCTGGAACCGGAGGTCTTTGGATAGATCTCTTCGGGTCTAGTTAGGGATTAGCCGCATTGTACCAGGGTCCCGCTGCCGACGCCAGTCTCCTCACAGTCACCCCTGGCCGGCGACGTCGAATCTAGATCTTTGACGGAGGATACTCCGGCGAAACGCTAATTAAATTGCCACGGCACACGCTTATGATTCGCGAATCCTAGACGGACTTGATTGGCGCAAACTGAGATGGGATAATGCTGGTTCAGACGCGGTATGCTGCTTTGATTATGCCTTCGGTCGGTGCTTTTAAGAGGATTTTGAAGCAGCGATGCTCCGGGTTTCAAGCTTATACGTATAGACCCGGATAGCTCGCGACGTCTTAAAGACGTCTTTTTCCGTCCGTTTTAGGTCTGAACGTCTTACGTCCTGAATAGACATCTTTAAGACGTCTTTGTGCTATCTAGGGAGTAAGCATAACGAGGAGCTCATTCCTCACTTCCAATGTGTAGCCTGATGTCAAGAGCAATTTTGCGAAAGTAAGTGACTAAATGTCTGAATGTCACTATATGTATTCGGGAATGCATTTCATTGCTAAACTGAACGGAAATGTGAGCAGTCTGATGAAGATTTTAACAGCATGGGTGAGACAAGATTGCACAGAATGTTTCTGGCAGTGTCGATTAAAAACTCGACCGTCTCGAATCGGAAAACGCGAGGACACCGGTCGTTCGGTTTTTACAGCTCGAGATTCCTCCTTCGAAAAGCAAATTCGTGTAGTTATCTCGTCTCCGGCGGACCCGTCCGTCCGAATCGCCTCACAAACACCCACGACGCGGAATGGTCCCACGACATCTTCGCACGCACGATCGGTCGTCATAGTTGTGTCCGCAACACCGCTTAAAAATCTGCGAGAGTGCCGAACGAGAGAAAGAGAGAGAGAAAGAGAGAGAGCGTTGAATTAAAGCACACCTCGCAGCCGAGGCTAATCCCGGCGCTCACTAAAACCGTTTACGAGGAGGAAGGAAGGAAGGAAGGAAGGAAGGAAAAGGAATCGGTGCCGGTGTCTACGCGATGAAATGGTGCGCGTCTCGCGCGCCGCGCCGGTCCCTCGTAAATAACTCCTCGGAGCGATACCAATAAAAGTAACCTCATCTAATTAGATCCCGTTTTTATTCCCCCCGCCGGGAATTCGACAAACTTCACCGTGACCGACGATCGGTTTTACGATCGGACGCCCCATCGGGACGGTTTCATTTGTAGTCTCTGAGGCGGGACCCAGGTGCAAACGGACCACATCGATCCCGGAGAGACTGGCGGAAGGATCGATCTAATTTTATTTTTACGATTGACCGGAATTCGAGCGAGTCCGTTCCGCGTTCGCCGCGGACCGACGATGCTGAAAACCAAGAGAGCCGAGGCTCATCAGGTCGCTGCGCGGCCCGGCCCGAAATGAGACGCCGCATGAGGTCGAGGCTCTGTGTGGTCCGTAGACTCTGTCCGACTTGTAGATTCATCCTAGGATCCGTCTGGAACCGTGTGGCTCGCCATCGTCGCCGCAGGAACAACCGAGAGCACCGTTTCGAACACGCCAAAGTAAACAATCTTATGGTCCGTTCCTCGCCGAGCGGTTTCGGGCAGAAACGAACGGGTTCTCCGGGGCATTCCCACGTCCTTTTCGCTGTTTCTCGAGGCCGTTCGCGTGTCGTCGCATCACCGGACAACCCCGCGGCCTCGCCCCAATGTAAACGGTTCACCGTGAGCGTGAGATATGGTCTCGTTATTTGCCGTCCTGCTCCTTTTTTAATAACCGGCCCGTAGGAGGAGGCGATTTTTGGTGGCGCGACACCACAAAAGGGACGCGACCTTCGTCCCTCTTTCTCCACGACGCACAAAAGCGTCTTGGAGCTACGCTCGATGACTCAACGAAACGACGATATCTATTATTCCAGCATGGGGGTGCACTCGAATTCGCCTTCTACAGTTTTTAAAACGTTCCTGCCTTCTCCACTCATCGCGTCGGACGAAATTTTCTATTATCGTTTTTCTTTCGCTATAGGAAAACTGCTGATATCAGACGGCCCGTGGGTAAACAGAGTGCAGGAGAAATATTAAGTTCGGAGGTATTCGTGTATGATCGTAAGAGTCGATTGGAAACTACCGATTTTCGGCGATAACGAGTACGCAGTCCTGCGGGGATTAATTAGGGTAGATCAATAATTCTGGCTGATCTGCAGTATTTTCTGCTCGATGCTCCAGAGTTGTATGTTTCGTTCTTATCCCTTTATTGATTGGATGGATGTGTCTGATAGCTGAACTGCAGATTTTATGCATTTATGAGAAAAATTATGTAATCCAGAACAGTAATATTCTAGAATATCTAGAATATTAGAAAAATTTGAAAATACTGTTACATTATTTTCCCGTTAAACATGTTAGAAAAGAAAATAAATTTCTATTTTGTTCCAGTTTGTTGCAAATTAGGTAGAAAACTTTTATTTTTATTCTACTGATAATAACCAATGCATTTATTTGAACGAACGATTACATGCTTGCATCGGTGAGAATCGACTGAAAATTCCACGGATAAGCAGGCTTTTGAACATCGGTGCCCCACGGACGGCACACTAAAAGCTCCAGCGAATTTTCAGTTCTTTCTTCCGGATATTAGACCGCCTCTCCCCCCATTATCATAATTTCATTATAAATTTCATTCATTCGTGCGGACCGTGCGCAAAGAAAAAAAGGAGCTGCCAACCGGGAGCAGCAGCAACGACGACGACGAGGGTTGATTATATCAGTTCGAGGCGAACTGGTGAAAGAAAAGAAAACTGGACGAGAGCCGAGCAAGCTAGCAAGCAAGCGGTCCTCGTTCGTTCCTCGAAAAACGTCGCGAGCTCGGTTGAAAATCCACGGAGCGTTTTCGCTCTCTCCGTCTGGCATTCTGGAGCGAGGAGCGGCGAAGAAGTTCCGTGCATCGTTTTCCTTTCACCGGCATTCTCGTGCCCTGACGAATTCCGAACGGTGGAAAAAAAGGAGTGGAAGGCCGACGGAGGAAAGAGGAACACGTGGAACACGAGCAGGACAGGGAAAAAGAGGCTCTGTCCCAGGGCGAGTTGTATGGGTTGGGCATGGGTCATTCAGTACCTCTGAGTGACCCATTGTAACGTAGGACAATATGGTGCCGCTCTTCAATGGCCGGCTGTTCCCGAGGTGTTATGTTATGTGTTGGCTGTTATTCAGATAGGTAGGTAGGCATTCAACGGCATTTGCCGTTGTGCCATGGTCTCGGTACCGTGGCAAGAAGCGTGCAGGTTCGAGGAGAGAGAATCGAGAACTGGCCTGGCCTGGCCTGGCCTGGCCTGGCCCGGTCTGGCTTAGGTTAGCTCGACCTGGACCCGGCCCGGCCGCACAATGAGACCGTAGGCCACGGCGATTTGTTGGTGCCGCGAGTCAACAAATTGGATCACCTTAGACAAACTGTTACGCAACCTCCTTCCTCCACCCTCGAACACCCGTGATACCCGTGATACCCATGGCACACACACTCGCACGAACACACACACGGCCTCCACCGCGAGATATTTCATGCGTGTCACGAGTGCGCGAGACCGAGCGGTTATCTCGGCCGCGTGCACTTAACTCAGCAGGATAGTAATGGATTACTTGGTCGCCGCTCCGGGCCCCGTGTTCTCCATTGTCGGGATTCGTTAAGTGGATTTATCAAACCGTTCCCCCGCTGTAATGTTTTAATTAATGCCAGTGCGACCGGTAATTGAGATCGAACGCGCGAACCCGGCAATTAAGCAACATGTGTAGACGCGATTTCACGAGGATCGCCGACGGGCAACCGGCTTTCCAATTTTTCAACACACCGTTCCCCGAGAGTCGATCCTGAAAGGATGATGCCCGTGACGAGAGACCGCAAAGTCGATAATTCAAGTTTAACAGCCTGCGCAACGCAAAAGTTACAAGTGCAGGGTGTTGAAACGGCGAACTGTTGCGCAAGAACAGGTTCATTCAATGACGTGATACTTGATTTTGGTTGCTTTTTTACGGAGCAATGAATCCTTACCGACCGAGCGGAGGATTCACCCTCGGGGCCTGAACAATGTAGCTGATATCAATCAACTTGATTATAGGTCTCGAATCGTACCGGTGTAAACAGAAAGCTTTCAGGGAACTTGCGGCGGGAAATGACTTTGTGTATGATTCAGGATATCTTCAGGCAACGGATGCGTAGCCTTGCGAACTGATAGAATGATCCCCGTAGCAATACCTCTTTGATGTCTAACCAACTCGATTATACATTAGCGATTTTTCTTATGCTTCAACGTGTATGTCTTGTAAGTTTTTCGTTGAAAACCTGCAACAGAATATTACTTCGAGTACGTTTTTTTCATGTCTTCAGCCAATGCGTGTGCAGCTTCAAGAACAGATACGACGATCCTCCTGTAGCAAGACCTCTTCAAGAATCTTCAAGAACGTCCTCCAAAACCTACAGCAGAAAGTGACACCGTGTGTGGCTTTGGGTACATTCAGGCAGTGCATGTGTAGCCTTATGAGCAGATAGGACGATCTTCTTATAGAAAGTTCTCTTCAGGGTCTGGTCAACTCGATTACACGTTAACAATATTCCCAGAATAATATTGTCTGTACCATGTACCAAAGATTCTTCAAGAACCATAAGCTAATCTTCATACACGATTCAAACTTCTCAGGAATTAAAGACAAGGAAAGGAACAAGCAAGACTTCGAACACCACTTGAATAACTATAATATATTCCAGGAATCGTGGAAAACGAATGAGAGGAGCTAGTCGTCCGCTGCGGGGAAGAGAAGGGTTTTCGTGGAGGGGAAAACAATAAAGAAAAGCGGATGAAAACCGTGAGAGTGGAAAAGGTTATTATTGAAGTCGCATCGCGTCGGAGCGGTCGAGAGATGTTCAGTTATTCGGATCAGATGGAGAATAGATAGGTAGCCGAGGATAATTAAAAGAATTCAAAGGATCGTGAATGAGTCACTATGGTCCAGTGACTCACCATCGGGAAGATCTGACCCGGGGGCGCGGCAGAGGGGTTAAAAGGACTGACCGTAGCCCAGGATCCGGCGCCCAAGGGCCTAGATCCTCTTCTCAGTCGTCGCGTTTCGCCGTTCATGCTCGAGAGGGCGGAAACGAGACCGCTTCGAGGGTAGAGGAAGACGTCTTCGACGCCGACCTAATACCACGTTCCCAGAACAAAGATGCCCGGCAACGTTTTCTCCGCGGCACCGTGGTATTTCGAATTGGAAGTCGGGAACGTAGGGCGTGCCCGCAGACATTTGTCCTTGACAAGGAACGCATACCGAAGTATCGCCGGCAAGCTATGCGGTTTTGGTGCGGATAGAGCCGCGGCAGAAACGGCGAGATTGTGCGCGCAGAGAGAGAGAGAGAGAGAGAGAGTTCCGTCATTTTTCTCCGGTACAATCGAGCTCGCCGAGAGACGGAAAATTGTGGGGACGGAATGGTAACTTAAACATGAATACGATAGCGTCCCGGTAAGAAACTTGCCACAATAAAAAGCGATTGTGTCTGAAAAATGTATATCCGTTCCCTCGAATTTAGCCGCGTTTGCGAGATTCGTGGTATATAATTATTTCTCCGACGTCGTTGTTAATGAACAGAAAGGAGCCGCTAAGTTTTAACGGTGTTGTTAATTCCGCGCGACCAGCAATATCTTATTCGTGACACAATAAAGTGCTGGCCAGACTGCGGAGTCGAATCACCGGTTTCATAGATTAAAAACGAGAAGTAAGATATTTATTTGAATAGCCTCCGCAGGCATCCCCTAAAGTTACCGGAGACGCGAGCGGAGTGGCTCGCCTTTAATCACACCCCGAAAAATCCGTAATTAATTTTCCCAGGTCCGGAATAGTATCGGGTTTCTCGATCTCGCAGCGTCCGCGCGGACCGATCTCCTCGAGCGGTCGGTTTATTAGCGAAACTCTGTTCCCGGGGGAATGGGCGGTGTGCCGGGGATCGCTCGCATAAAGCAAGATGAAAACTCGAGAGGCTGCTGCTACGATTCCCTGGGTCGTGTACTGGCACCGTAGGAGCGCGGAGGCACGCAATGCGTGAAGTTACAGGCTCCGCCGTCCGCCCTCGCGTTATCCTTCTCGCTCGGAGTCCCGACCTCTCCGCGTCGAATGTCGTCGTATTTTTGCGTGTAGGCCGGCTACCAGAAGCCCCGGCCGCTCCTCCGAGAACAGAGAGGTACGACGGCGAACGGGGCCGGGGGGAGGGCTTTATGCATTGGCAACTTTAAATCACGGCCTGGAAATAACTTACGTATGGATAGATAGCTATTACTATAAAGCTTACGAGGGACGTGCGTGCGTGCTCGGCAAGAAAGATGCGTGTTCCTACGAGCGGCCGCGCGAGAGAGATCATTTCTGACCTTCCCGGCTTCTTCTCCCTCCTCGGGATCGTTCGATCCTTCCGCGCTTTGTTTCTCTGCCTCCTGTCGGCGATAACGATACCGATACACTCCGATGATCCGCGTTATTTATCGGCGTTTGTCGACACGCCGGATTTAATACCGAAGTGTAGCGTGAAAGACGCGAGATACGTGTGGGACGCGTGAGAATATCGACTCCGACGAGTGGTCTCGCCACGGAATCGGGAAGATCCGTTTCGAAGAGCTAGCTTCTCAAGAGCGCCACGAGTGTTTACGCGAGAGACATCAACGCGAGCCGAGTAGCGCAAGCAATGTGCTTCTAGCGCGAACCGCGTCACTGCGCGCTTCTAAGTAAGTAAGTATGTTGAATACACAATTCGAAGGGTAAACCCCTGTGAACTTTTCTAACTTCCATCGATCGGTGAATGGAATACCGTCGAGAGTGCCCGGAGATTTATCAGCCTCGTTAATATTTAATCAGGATTAAATTGTCCGAACGATTACGTTTTTTGTCGCGGGGTGAACGCTCCTAGAAATTTATTAACGACCCGACGGTAATCTTTAAAAATGTATCTTCGCAGGATCGGGAATCTTGTTCCCCGAGATTGATACTCCTGCGGATTCCGAGATCGGCTAATTTTATGCGGCACCGGCAGAAGCGTTATAGAAACAGAAGGTTGTTAAGGAGATGAAATATATCGCTCGCAAATCAAGGACTTTCTGCTGGGACCTGAAAGGATCGCCCCTCGGCGACATCCGTTAAGTGTTAGCCGAATGAACACATCGGACCGTTTCCGTGAAATATCGTTATTGTACCAATCGGATATCATTCGCATAATCGACTAATTCCGATGGCTAAACCCATCCCAGATCACCGACTCGATCGTCGTTGAGCGTCATCCCGCAAATATTCATCGAGACGAGCGAGAGGCGAGCGGTGGAAGCAGTCGAAAGTATCGTAAATTAATGCGTCGTGTCTCGGGTAAGTGCGTTCCTCTTCTATTTTTTTCTTCTCTCCTCGCTTTTTCAAAAGAGATCTCTTTCGAGCTATTGGTCTCTCCTATTACAGAGAGAAAAAGAAAGAGAGAGAAAGAGAGAGAGAGAGACGTAGCTTATATAAAATAAATATTTAGATAAATTTTCCGCGCGCGCGCGATAAAGACGCAGACCGTTCGAACGAGAACTTCATTCGTCATTCCCGAATAAAAAATTTAGTTAATCCAGGATTATGCTAATGTATGCCTGTTACAACAACAATAATAATGCAGAATACAAGCCTTAAGAGCAGAGAAGAGGAGAGAACCGGCCGCAGGACAGCCACGGTTTCTTCCGCTCGAAGGCTTTTAAGCCTATGGATTCCGGAGCTGTTCGTAGGCGACAATTTGCACAACTTATCTCCTGTCGAGCGGTTACGTTTTTTTCAATATTCCCGGCCGATAACTGCTCCATCTGTGTCGAATTGACCACTTAATGATAGAATTTCTGTCGCAACGCCGTAACACCTCCAAATGAGGAGCCATAATCGTATAGAACATTCACACTTCTCGCAAACAACCAATACACCTTATCGTTTGAAAATATTTTATCGCACCGTCCACTACCATCTTGGCTCTCTTAGCTTCGAGGGGATCGGCAACGCTTGTTTATTCGAAACCAGCCATCTAAACCACTAGTCCGCGCTATCTTTAAACAAAGATCGTCGAGACTGATCAAGCGTTTTCGAATTCTCGAACCAACCAAAGAAGACACCTGCAGAAAACGCCTCACTATTCCATTCGAAATTAACTATTCTAAATGACTAGCTTGCAGTATTTTTAAACAACGATCGTCAAAACTAGTCGCATGTCTTTCAACAGTATAGGTATTCTTAAAATTTCGTACCAACTTGAGTGCCCAGATAGCACAGAGGCGTCTTAAAAACGTCTCGAAAAATATGTCTTAAGGACGTCTATTCAGGGCGTGACAAGTGCATACCTAAAATGGACATAAAAAAGACGCCTCTTAGGCTGCGATCACAGTAGACCCGACTTCGTCCGACGTCCGACTTCGGCGCACACGCACGAGCGTTTCCAGGCATGTGTTGGTGCTAGTGGCCCGATATCGGAAACCAGAAGGGTCTCACAGACGGGCCTACCCACGCATTTGAAATGTCGGACGTCGGACGAAGTCGGGTCTACTGTGATCGCGGCCTAAGACGTCGCGTGCTATCTGGGTGGACATCTATGAAACGCGCCAATTTTTCGTAGTAATATTTTACCTCGATTACGCTTTGATCTCGAAATGAGCGAGCCCGCGCGCCATTAACAATTGCAATTTTGGACGCGCGCAACTCGCCGCTGGAGGATCGCGGTGAAAAAGTGATCGAATAAACGGCGTCGGGTTCCACAAAGCAGGTTTAACTGCTTCTGAAAGGCTCTCGGAGTCGTCGCCGTCGTCGTCACCGCCGCGAGAAAATAAGGAAAATCGTAACAAGAATTGATCTGAACCGAAATGGCTCGTGCGTCCGGATCCCCGTGACGGCAATCGTAAATGGAACATGTCTGATTTACGCATGGGACTGCGTGCGTGGTGAAGGGAGGAGACGCAGGGAACACGGACGGAAGACGGAACAGTGAAACGAAGAGCGAGAGTGAATCGCAGAATGGGGGAGAGAGAGCGGGGGGTTGGTTCGCGAAGAAAGCTCGCGCCGGGTTGGGAGACTGGCTGCCTGCTGAATATCATTTTTTTCCGCTCGAGGAAATTTTCACTTTTTCGTATGTCGGCGAGCGTCGTCGTCGGCGTCGCCCTTTCGAGAGGATAGACGCAATATGGGGAAGGGGGTGAGAGCGTCGCTTCCGCTTATACGTGACTCCGTCGTTGCCAGACGCGTCGCGTCGCTCCTCGTCCTGTCGTTTGTCAAACTCGACGCAAGATCACGGCTCGCGAGACTCCCCTTTTCTCTTCCTTTTCCCGCTCTTGGCATCTCTCAGTCTCGCTCTCTCTCGTATGGCTCTTCTGGTCGACGTCGAGGGAAATCGGCGTCGATTGAGAAGCTTACGCGATAATGTCCTTTCCAGCAGGCCCGCTGCGTCAGGAGGGAGCGAACGGTATCAGACGACGTCGAAGAATGCGAGAGACGCGTCCTTGCCAGGATATCGAGCGGACCTCGTCCTTTTCCCGTTGACTAGCGTGCACCCGCAATTTCCGTATTGATAATGTTGTGTGTAATGGCTGTTCGATTTCCGATTTTATATAATGCTGGTAAAAATAATTATGAAACAGCTTGAAAATGACCAAAGAATTAGAGGCTTCAACGGTACTCGCGCTGCGAAAAATTGCAGAAACGCGTGGCTCTTGTATAATTAGCTTGAGTGGTGGTTTGGAGACGAAGCAGGGAGATGAAACGAGTTCGCGAAAGAGGGTGCGATAGAAAAGGGCGAAAATTCGGCGCGAGCCGCGCTAAAGAACGCTTTTGACGCCACAAAGTGGAAACCGGTTGCGTTTCCGTAATTTATCGCGAGGGAGGCCGTTTAAGGGCCCCGTCGTTATTACACGCACGCGGACGCTTCAGACGAGTTTAAATTCTTCTGCACGGCAGAGGTCGGAACCGATCCGCGCTGATACGGGCCAACGCGTAGCCTGGTCCATGTGGCAGATTCGCAAAGCAACAAAACGACCATTGCCGAGAGATGTCCCGCGCCTGCGGATGCGATATGCGAATCGCATTATTGCGCGAAGGGCATAAAACATGCGGATAAACATATTTAAAGTCGGGAACCCGGGGATCAGGAAAGAAAAAGACCGGCGTGGTTCATCGATTTGTCGGCGCGCTAACCGGTCGTGGCTTTCAAAGATATGCCAACGCGAATATCCGCGCGAATTCGCCGCGCCAAATGCGACGGCACCGATGAAAATTCCCGGTGAACGCGGCGCACAGCTCGTCACGGCCCCTACCCTTTCAACGAGCGTTTTTTAAATCCGGCAAAAGCCTCGCCCCGATCATGATACTAATTGCTCCGAAACGATATCAAAGATTCGATAACGGTCCGGAAACCTTTTGTGACGTTCGACCGCGTTAGGATCAAACGGTCCAATTTTAATTGGGCCTCGAAACGGTCGAGCTTCCGTTCCACGGCAACGCGTAATCCACATTTCGGATTATATTAATAAATTTTGCGCCGGATTGTGGCAGAAGTTGTGTTCGAATGAATCGGACGATATTACCGTTTATTGGAAATACGTTAGAAACGGGCACAATGTAGTATAATTCATATTAATTGACTGCAGTGAACGCTTAATCGAGTCCATTGGAAAATTCACGGTACACTTATCAGCAGATTTTTATGCGTTTATGACAAAAATTAGTAGGTATAAATTGAAACAGTAAAAACATTAGAAGAATTTAATTTCCAACCAATTAATCATATTAAGAAAGAAAGTAAATTCCTATGTATCTCCAGTTCTTTGCAATTTAAGTAGAAAATTTTTATTTTGCTTGAAAATGATTTTATAACTATAAAAAGTTAAAAACTATAAAAAGATTACAAGAGTATCGATACATTTTTTACAACTTCATAAAACCACTAAACAGTGAAATAAATTCTTCTTCAACAGAATTTAACACCCATCATACAACGTTGATCACACAGAAAATATTCTGCTTGAAGTACCTGTTACAAGTATTTCTCCATCTATCTCCGAAAAGACCAAAAATTTTCTTCTCGATTGACACAGTATCGCGTAAGGACAGCACGTCTCGTTCGTAACTGGAACAGCGCGTTAGGAAAAAGGAACTATTTCAGTCGAGAGCTCCGATCCGCCCACGCGGACCGTTGCGCGGCGAAGATAGCGGGGTCTAAGCCGAGGTCACAGGATGAGCGTATTACCCTAAGCTTAAGCGTGTAATAAAATCGCGAAACTAACGGCCGAAAGATCCCGGGGCGTTGCGAGGAGGTCAAGACGCAATTCGCTCGGGAACCGTTCCCTCCCGGAGGATACCGAGGGCCCCTACGAGGGTTTCGATAAACATTGCTCGATCCACTTCGACCCCCGCAGTATGCACTCGTCGCGTCCTGTCTCTCCGCTAAGCGAAAGCACGTGCTAGAAATTCACCGTGTCCGCGGGCAATCGTAGATAAGGAACCGGCGCATAAATTTCCCCGGCATCGTGGGCAGTCCGATTAAAAAATCATTCTATTTCTGCATGGGCAAATTGCTCCGATGGAAATCGCCACGCGAATCGCCCGCGCAACATTTACTCTCATTACGGGTCTGTACGTAACCTTCGTTGGCCATATATCACGGAATTACAGAAATTTTGTTACTACGCTGCTAGAAGAAGCTCCGAACCTTTGAAAATTGAATCTGCGAAATTCGATTACTTATGGGTGTATGTCTGTTACTGATCAGAATTATTTTCTATATTTTTGTAATTTTACATTATTAGCTAATAATAGACATGTTGGACATAGCCAACATTTCGATTTCAAATAGTCAATGTTGAAAAAAAATTTGAAAATCTCCTAAAAATTTGCTAAAATCATTTTTAACACGTTAAACGCAAAGCCTGTTTTGCTTGCCTTTCCATTCAGGCCATAGTCAACGGGCCGGCGCGGCCTGAACGGAAAGTGTAGCGCCGGTCCCTAGGGACCGGCGTGGCGCTTAACATGTTAATGCTACAAAGTTGAATTTTTCGAAATAAGTTACAGAAGCTTCAGAAAATTTTATCGGGGCTGTGGGAGATTTTGTGATAGCATTGCAGAGTTAATTCTATCGTCACCGAGAACATTGTCAGTTAACGGACCCATTGAGTGTCTGAAGTGCTTAATTAGAAAAAAAAGAAAGTATTGTTAGTTATCGCAATTTTCCAATTGTAGCTCTTCTGAAATTCTATTAGAGTTTGTTCGGTAGAATAAACTGAACGAGCAGGGGAAGGTTCGATCGCGACGATCAGGAGTTCGCCGGGCGAACCCCTCCGCTTATTTACCTATCGGGGGTGGTTTCGGGGATTTAGTGCTTTTCGCGCAGCTCCCGTGGGTCGTCGGGACGGCAACGTGTTGCTCGTCCACCTCTCGACACCGGTTTTCGGGAGAAAAATCCGACGTGTCCGGGGCGGTATACCTGTGCCAGGGGTGGATTCCGCCTGGCGCTTATTTCGTCGGTCTTCCCTCTCGACGATCGTTCGCCGTCAACGACGCGTTTAATTACGCCCCTGCGCCGTGGAGCCGCGACCCCTTTCCACCGTTATTGCATCGCGAACATCTGCCCGGATGAACGCAATACAGCGGGGAAAAGCTCTCGGGGTGGGCCCCGACGTTATCGGTAATCGGGGGAAGGTTCAAGCAGCTGCCACTTACCTGAAACAGAAAGAGAAATGTCGTTGTGAGCAGGTGATTTTCAGCGCTGATACCCGCCGGATAAGGGAGCCCAGCCCATATTATTCGCGATTCTCTCTTATTTTCTCTCGCGGGGCTCTCTCGAGCGAGGCCCCCTCTCGACGTTGTTTGGGAAACGTAACGTGCGCGACGCGACGCGGAGGAACACTCGAGAGTGCGGATCCTTTGTTAGCGGATTTCGAGCGTGACCGAGTGCGGCTGACTTCATGGCGAATCGATCGCTGCGACAGTCGTCGATGGATCTCGACACGTGACAAAGGGTCCGGTAATTGTATCAAAAATCTTCGGTGATAGGATTGTCAGACGCACTTCCCGCTGGTCGCGTAAGAAGTCGCCCTAGTTCGATTGTTTATAAGCGTACTTGTAATTTAAACGAACTGTTAGAACCTCGCATGCAAAACCTGAAACTAATAATTAAATTGGGAATGTTCGTACAAATGTCCATTTTCGTAGGTTACTCGATAAAAATCAAATTAATTTCTTTTATCATGAAGCAGATTTTGGTAAAAATAGATTGAAAGTCTTATAATTTTTATCTGAACATTTACGAATTTTCCGTAAATGCATAAAGATCCACAGCGTATTAATCATTTTCTAAAGGGACTGACAAATTTATTTGTTCTACGCCCACTGTTTCGACACGAGCATTAGAGTTGTTGCATTTCTAAAGTCATTGCTATGGATTGGTAATTTTTATTGATATTTTGCAGACGCTATTAATACACGGATAATGCAATGTCCCGGAGGGGGAGCGGGAGAAATGATTTTATATTCGTTTTCAGTTTCATACTCGCGCGCGTCATACATACCAATTTATCAGATAGTAATTATTCAAGCGCTCGAATCGACATTTATACCAATCGAATGACATATAACCTGCTATTAACCGTTTAAACCCAACACCGCTACTGTTACTGTGACATTTAAATTGGTAATGCCACTAACACTGTAATGAAATGGCTCTAATTTATCACGCTAATACCGATACGAGGTTTGATTCACGTCGAACGTAAAATGTTAATCTATGTGACACGGTAGCGATATTCGTTGCGTTCCGTAAACGTTAGTGTTTTCCATTTCAATACGTACACTATATATATTTCTTTTTTGTACTCGAGAGTTCAGAGATCTTAGATCTTTCCTCTGGGGCAACCCCGTTTCGATCACCGTCGCGTTACTTCGCGTCCACGGGACTCCATAAAATAGTAAAACGGGACTACTATTCCCACGTTACTACTTTTACGAGCTGGCAACGGGTCAACTACACGTGTCCACGTCTACCAGTATCTGGACATACGAAACCCACATATCTGAAATATTCCTGGTCGCGCGTCATTAGTACCATATCGTGTTTCCTCGACGACCTATTATTCTTCTATTATCCCACGATCGACTCACGGCGCCGGTGTTATGTTCGAACGCCGCGTCACCGGTCATTCAAACGAGAGGTTTCACCACGCAGGTGAATCCTTTCACACCTAATTGGTGATACGTGTCTTGGATTTCTGGACTGGTCGGTTCCCGATACGACCGATCCACGCCGCCACAGGAATAGCCGACATTTTATTCAATTAACATTCGATTCCCGGTTCCCTAACCCCAAAACTTACCGATGAGCGTTGCCTTAAAAAAATTACAACATTGAATTTATCGAAACACTCCACAATTTTTATCACAACCGATTTTACGTCCATTTTAGGTCTGAAAGTCTTACGTCTTAGAAAGACGTCTTTTTCGAAACATCGTTTTAACGTCTGAAATAAGACGTCTTGAAGATGTCTTTTTCGGGACGTCTTAAAGACGTGTTATTTCAGACATCTTTTTCGGGACGCTTTAAAGACGCGTTATTTCAGACATCTTATTCTAGACGTCTTAAAAACGTCTTTTTTGGGACGTTTTAAAAACGTCTTATTTCAGACGTCTAAAGGAAGCCTTAAAGACGACATGAAGACGTACAGTTTTGTAAGATAAGCCGTTCAGAATACATTCGGAAGACGTTCGCAGAACATTCAAGACATCTTGATGCTATCTGAGAATAGATGCTTCAGTTACGAAACTCGTTCTTTCATTCTCCATTAATGTGCTTATTATTCTTAAAACTATCAAACTAAACATCGAACATTAGAAAAGTCCAATGTTAGGCTTAGTAAAGACTAAGCCTAACATTTAATTTGCTAACAACTACACAAAGTGGCTGTCAAAATATGTTTTAGCTACCTTTGCGTGGTAATATTTGCTTTACGTAATGTTAGCATCACTAGCAACAGGAAAAGATCACGAAATTATTTATTCGATTTTGCAATAGAATATTGTTACCATTTTTTATTAATTTTCCAAGTATCAGAATTTTTTGTACAAATCCCGGTGACACCGACGATTTCAGTTGAGAAATAGTCGCAACGAATGTGATCTTTCTGCACGGGAATGTAGTAGGCGTTATTAGCCTGCGAATCCAGAGAGCGCTCACCTCATTTTTATTTCATTGCGCCAGCTCGCAGGGACTTTCGGAGCATCGATTTAAACAATTCATGTCCGCGTCGCTGAAACTTTACTGACGTTCAGCGATTACGATTTTATAATCCTCAGTTCGAACATGAATTTACTATAATCCGACACGTTTTCTCTCGGATGGAAATCGCTTTCCGGTACTCCGACGGAATACAGGCACTGTAATCGAAATCCCAAAAATTAGTTTCAGTCTCTAGGTTACATAAATTGCAAGGATGTTTCGTTCAATAATTCAATTAGAGGAGTATAAATATATCGCCGATGTTTATATATAATAAATGCAGTTCGGTTTTGCATATTTTATGACAGCACTGAAATCGCGTCAGTCTTTTCTCTCAAATCGGTGTGCTTAATAAAAAGATTCACGCAACAAGTAATAATAAATATCGGCGGATTAACAATACCACCCAGATCTCCTCGAGCATAAAAACCATCGAATCGGCAAAGAATGGCGCAAACCACGGACAACCGAACATTACATTTACAGATCGCCATGGCAACGACGCCCGGCGTCGATTCGGCGTCCGTGCGTTTATGCGAAGGGAGCCAGCTCTCGGAGCGGCTCTCGACGTGTGAGGTTTTTCACGCGGTTCACCTGGTCGGCTCCGGTCGAGGTTTAAGTGGGTGTCCGGGAGATAAGCGAGCAGAACTGGCATAACAGCTCGATAAACTCTCGTGTTTATTGGATCGTCTCGGCCCGGCCTTTTTCTCTTTCTCCGGCTGGCACTGCTGGTTTTGAATTTAGCCTCGCCCGCCACTTCCTCCGTGCCCTTTTCTCTCGTCTCGTCCTGGGCCCTCGATTTCCTCGCACATCATTTTCCTCCGCGATTGACCCTTTCGCGCACCGACTATTAACCCTGGATTAGTCCCTTCCGCGGAATTTCAACGCGGATCTGCTCGGCCACGTTTATGATTCGCCGTTCGTCCTTGGATTATCGCACGATTTTAAACGTTTTCCGCTGAAAAGGCGCAATTTTCTCTTCGAAAGCCTGTCATCGAAACCGACGGCCGTAAATATCGTATCAGCCTTGCATTACAACCACCCCCCCCCCTCCCTCTTTTTGTCCGACGTTTACTGTCGCCACGCGAATAAAAATTCCTCGTTTTATCGCGACAACCTGCCCAATGAATATTTCGAAATTAATAATGCGATCGGTCTCGTCACGCCACCGGACAATCACACGCGACATCGTAACAACGAAAGCCAGCGATTAAACAGCCCGCTGTTAATCAACGGGGTTTTTACCGTGGGCGAAATGTTTACACGATTCGCAGCCCGCGCCGCACAGTTTTCCACTTTAATTCGACGCTCGCGAAATACTTTCCGATATGAATATTCCCCGCCGCGTCGATCGCCTCGCAGAATTATAAATCGGCTACGAATATATCGCTAATTGCATCGGCGCTGTTTAACGTTGCCCAGGCAGCGTTCATTTACCTTGCGTCGCGTTTGCCGAACTTTCGTTCCATCGTTTCTGATCAAACTAAACCGGGCAATTGTAAAATGCATATTCCAAAGTAAGATGAACGTTTAGCTCTCGAAGCTGAATTATCGAACTCGCCAACTTTAAATTCGTGAACTTCATGATACGCTTCTTACATTGATTGTCACATTGATTGTCAGTTCAGAACCTCCAAAATTCTGTGTAATCAAAGTAATGCAGTAAACTGAATGAAAATCGAAGAGTCGAGACGCGATGACACTTGGAATGGGTATTCTTTAATTCTTCTTGCATTTTTCAGACCCCAACGCATGAACAGTTTATCTTGGAAGAAAAGGGACTTTTCTTTAAAACAATATACTCATAATTTCTACAGAAAAGATATAAACTTATTTAATGGGTATGAAGAGTCTGCTTAACAATTGAATAAAATAAAATATAAACGCACGTTTCGGTGAGTCACATCGTGCACGCCGAATATATCCGGCGTTCGTCTCCGGAGGACTATTATGTGGACGCCGGATGTATCCGGCGCTCGGAGCGAGAGGATTAAACCAAATAAAAATTAAGATGCACGATCGTAGAATCGGCTACCCCCACTATCACGCTCCGGGAGCCTGTCCGGACCTGCCGCGACAGGCCGACTCTCGCTGGCCGACCGGATGGGCTAGGTTCTCTTTTCAGCATTTTGAATGCGATAAAAAAAAATTCATCTTTAAATCTGAACAAACAATCCCGTGATCTGTCTATGGCACGTTAAATAGTTTTTGCTGCCATTTCTGCAACAGTGCAATCGACAATCTACGGTACACTTTGTACCAGTAAATTCTCGGATTGCAGATCATTGGGAGTCCACCGCAGGCCTGGGGAAGCACTTAAAAATCACCGGTAACGGAACCGTAAACATTCGTCGATCGCCTATTCATTCCGTAACGGCGGCGAGGCCATCGCATAGGCAGTTGGATGATAGGCTCTCTCACAGTTGGCAGCCGATCAAATCGCTATTCTTCGCGCGGAATTTCGAGGTCAGACGCGCGATCGAGGATCGCGGAGAGATTTGGTAACGGGAATATCCACGCGAATTGAAATTCGACGTGCGATTCGCGGAGCCTCTCCGCGGGCTATCTCCTCCGGCCGAGTCGGGATTAAAGGGTGGGAGGCCGATCTGCATTCTAACAGGGAGAGAGAACGAACCGTTCTGTAGGTACGTCCTGTCGCCGAACTCCTTGGTGCGTCGTTGCGACCGATTTACGATAGTAATAGGCGCTACGCTCTCCGCTCGACCGTGAATGCTAATACAGCGTTTGTAAAGTGGGCGTACTGCGGCGCTCCGTAGCAAATCCAATCAAAGCCGCGCTAGGCGACGCCGTCTCATTTGTGCTTCGCGGCACGTCGACTTACGCTGCGCCCCGCGATCCTTGCGAATTACGTTCTCGCTTTTCAATTGGAAACGGGGAGGGGGAAATTGATTCCGGTACCCTATTTTCCATAGATACCTTGCATCGCCTCGTTACTTTGCTCGCAACGCTACCTCGCTGCTGATAATTAACCGTGCGGGAACCAGTGGTTGCTCTCTTGCCACGCTCGGTTCATTTGCGTATCTTCTCGTTGCGGAAAATTATATACTTTGTTTAAGTACTCGGTTCATTCTATTAACTCTTGATAAGAATTGATATGTTGTACACAGTTATTAATTGATATTAGTAGTTGCGACGGCAACACCGAAGGTAAACGCGCCTCACCGACCCTTCAGCGGATTAGGCGACATACCTGAAAAATGTTTTTACCACCCATAAAACGCATATGGATCGACTGCGAATTTAAATTAGTTTATGACCACCGTACCCCAACAGATGGACAGACCCACCGAAAACGACGAACGAAGACAATAAAAAAGACTTTCCTGACAGTTTTCCCACTTCTCAACCCAAAGTACTTCCTATGCACCCACGTCCAATTACCAAACGTTATATCTCCCCACTCAAATACACCCTTAACCAATCACAAAATAACCGAGGTGACGACGGAAAAGACACGACAAGACTGAGACAGAACAAATCGGAAAACGAAACCAACTTAGACTTAGCTACGGCGACCAGAGCAGTTCAAAACGCGAGTATTGTACAAATATAATAAAGTGTCTATCTATAACGGAATTCTATTATTAATTGTACAAGTCAAGGTGCTCAATATCATTTCAATGCATATTGAGAGAGGGCAACGATCATTATCGCTACCCTCGTATACATTAGTACTCGCGAATCGTTATTTAATTTCCTGAGTGTTATTTCTAGACGATGGGTCTTGAAGACATCTTGTCGTCCTACAAACGCCTTCCGAACGTCTTCTGAACGGCTTATCTTATAAAACTGAACGTCTCAAAGACGTCCAAAAGATGCCTAATAGACGTCTTTAAGACGTCGTGTGCTATCTGGGTACTAGAAGTGTCTTCACAAATATGAGAATAAAGGAGCGAATAGTCCCGAGCATCGTCAATCATAAATAACTGTCCGATGTGCCGACAAAATTTGAAGACCGTCTAATCCGTGGGTGTCAGGACACATGCAGCTCGTAGGCTCTGGGATTTCAGTGCGCTAACAGAGACTGTTGCACCTGGTGGTGCGGGAGGCGGTATCGCCGGCGCTATATCACTTGGGGATGTTGGAGCATCGACATAAAGACGTCGCGGATTCCACGGACAGATCTCTGAGGAGGCGCATGTTGCATCGCGTCGCAGGAGGCGCATCGAAGAAGAAGCGTCGGCCGGGTCCGGTCGGCGCGTATGTTCGCGCGTACATCGTGAAAATTTAAGGCCGTCGCCGGACGCCCGGTTACGGGCGTATAAAGCATAAACAATGGCCCTGATAATCTGATCTCGCGACACCTTTCTCTCTCTCTCTCTCTCCCTCTCTCTCTCTTTCTTCGGTTGGCGAAGAGACGCGGGCTTGCGTGCACGGTACACGGGCCTGGAACACGCGCAAGCCGGGGTCCTTCCAAGACGAATGCAACGCGATGCACCACGGCCCGCGTTGCACCGCGCCGCGCCGCGCCGGGAGCGGGTTGCCGCTCGAAGACAAAGAGCATAGGCAGAATGTATATTCATGAAGGCCGCGGAGCAATTTCAAGACTAGTCGATGCCGGATCGCGCCCGACGGTTAGTTAGAGGCTCGCGGCCGCCGGATACACGCGGCTGCAGAATTTATTCCGCAGAAATGAATTTTTATGCAGCCACCGGCCCCGGCCCCCCGACGGAGGCTGGGGGCTCTAACAGAACGCCCGATGTCTTCTGGCGAACTGCCATTTGTGTTTGTTAATCAAATTTATGGTACGGCCGGCGAGGGAACGGGAATTTAAATCGCCGACGGGATGCGGCCGGTGTGCGTGCAGTTTTTGATATTCCGGTCATTTGATGCATTGACGACGCTGGCTAGAGTCATGCGAATAGGAAGGACGATCGCTTGTCTCTTCGGAATTGACTGGCGAGCGTGCGCAATATTTTCTATACCTACGTTATCGAGAACTTCTATCGGCATATTTTAATAATAGGAAAAGATTGAAATTTCTCCCATCAACTTGATACTTCATTTTGGTCTAGAGTCATTAATTTCTGATGTGATCTGATACTATACTACGAGTCTCAGATGCTTGTAACAAGTAGACTGTCAATCTTTATGTAAGATAAGAATTTTTCAGAATTTTTTAGTCGGGACTCTATTACCCTCAACTGAAAATGTCCACCCCTATAGTTGAAACACCGTGCTTGTACTCATTCCTCGGGAACGTCGTCACCAGATGTCAAAAGACGATAGACCAGTTCCACGAAAATCCTAAACTCGCAAATCGTCGAATTAAGATTTATTGAGATCCAATTTCCAGCAACGCAATCGTGTTTCAATTTGTTCGTGACCAATTGCCAAACGAGTTTAAAGCTACCGATCTGACAGCATACGGGTGTTCCTAAACGGTCCATGAATCCCTCGGCATGATTGGAAAAGGGCCGCCGCCTACAACACTAAAAACCCGTGTTAAATCATTTTTAGCTACCAGAACGTAACGCTACCGAGAACTTTATTACCAGACTTTCCACATAGGTCTCGTCGTTGTAGCATATACACCGGCGATATAACATACATACAATACACGTAGCGTTGCTGCTTCGAAAAGGGTTGCGCTACGTGTCCGCGCATTCCGGGGATCGGAAACGCATCCAGTTTTCATGCGTCGAGAGACCAGATCCCGTTTCTCGAAACAGCCGCAGTGGTCCGAGAGGAGCGTATTCGTCGGTCACGATTTTACGATTATGGAGGGGAATAAAGATTTCCGTGACTCATTGCAGACCGGGCCGGGTCGGGCAGGGCAGTAAAAGAAACACGTCGATAGAGAAGACGTAGACGGTGAATTCTTTTTCTCGAACGGCTAGTTCACTCCGGATTCTTTCGATCCTTTTCGGAGCCGTTTATCCGAAGGAGGACCAAACGAGAGATACTGGCGAATACCCCGCGGGCTGGAAAAACCGGGAACAGGGTCCGCTCGTAAAAGTATTACACGGTTCACCCTTTCTCCCGTTCCCACCGGGCCAGGGTCCGAGCGCGTCCCCCCTTTCCCTTCTCCGTCCTCAGCCTCGCCCTCGTAAAACGCCGTAAATTTGTTATCGTCACTTTCGTCACCGGTGCGCTGCCCTCTCTCCTCCCCCACGTCCCACCTGCCCGCCACCTTCGGACGTCTTTTACATCGAGCCACCTTCGAATTATCTTTACTTCACGGCTCGGAATGCGCCGGGTCCCGTGTATCGGGCGTAGTTTAACCCTTTCAGGCAGCGCGAGATAAAGGTGTCGCTGGACACCTTTTGTAAAATTGAACGATTCCGGCACCGCGTCATATCTGTCCGGCCGGTATAAAAAATCGCGGCGTCACTTATCTGTATCTCGCCGGTTGTTCCATGGACGACGGTTCCACGCTATCGAGCCTCTTTCGCCCCGTGATCCGAGGCGTGAAACGAAAAGCTGCTCGAGGATCGACGTACCGGAACCCGTTCTGTCTCCGCGTCCGGGATGATCGATCGTGCACAAGCCATCTTTCTTTCTCTTTCGCTCTGCTCCTCTCCGTACCCCCCTTGTCATCTCAATGGTGTGCCCCTCTAGGCGAGCTCGCTTAATGCTCGTGCAGAACGCGAGCCGAGACAAGAGGACGCGAAAGATACCTGTCGATGTTTTATGCCGACCAGCCTACCGATCTTCCGTGAAAGCGGCAAGAAGCTCGCTCTTAACTCCCGTTTCCATAGCACCGGGATTATCCCAGTGAAGACCGACAGTTTCTAATGCTGACTCTCCGTTTCCACGTCTCCGGAAATTTTTAATTATCCTGACCTCGTTTCGATCCTTGATCACCGAGAACTTCTTTGAATATCACTGTCTAAACTAGCCTATGTTTTATTCAATGCGTGCTTTGATTATTCTGTTATGTTGTGTGGCTACGAAAACGACGTCAAAAAGGAAAGTGTGCATTTATTGTGGTCAGAAAATGAATTTGGAATACAGTAAAGTCGTGATTTAGATCCTTCAAAGCTCCGCGATCTAAATCCCTTCGTCTAGCCCTTACGCTGAGGAGCATACCCCGCGAGGGACCTTTAGTCTAACCCTCCAGAATTGTGAAAATTGTTAAGAAAATTCACTGGAAATAATTTGGGACTGATTGGACCAGGGAAACTCGACGCGCATCAAATTTGAAATTTGAAATTTTGAAAAATTAAAAAATTTTCAATTTGGAAATTTGAAATCTGAAATTTGATGCGCGTCGGGTTCCAATCGGCCCCAAATTTTTTCCAGATCGTTTTCTCAACACTTGTCCAAATTCTGGGGGGTGATACCAAAAGAAGCTTGCAAAATAATTTTCGTCAAGTAAAAGCATATTGTGTTTCATTAATCCCCATTCGATTTCATGGTTGCAGAACTCGCGTCGAAGATGAGATCGTTACGAAACGGTATTGCCACGGTGTATGGGAAAATGTAGGCTGGATCTAAGGCTCGAGGTCTTATCCTGATTTTGTTGACGGCCCAGCGATTTAGATATCATTCTGTACGCACTTTGCTAAATTACACGATGTTCGATTCGAATAGGGTGCACACGGACGATGCAACAGACATTCTAGCAATAAATTGTTACTGTTAGGCTCCAAGATCCGATTGTTACGATCGTTATTGCTTGAAATTCGATTTTCTGCTGCTCGGTGATTGAAACTGGTCATCGAGGCAGCTCGGTCTTGACCACATTTGCTGCTGCGAGGGTCGGAACAATCTTAACTGAAGGTTGTTTGTCGTGGTCGCCGGTGCTTCGATTACCGTGATGGTTATTTCATTTGTAAATCGACTTTTACGCTTGCTTTTATCGATATTATTATTTTTTTTCAAGATGCATAGGTCGAGAGAAAGTGTATTGAATAAATTCTCGGTTAGGAGAATACGACAATAGCAGTAAAGGAAACAAGAAGAGTGTAAATACCGAAAGCGCAGCTTTAAAGATCGTTACCAGCAAGCTATTCAATTCGGAAACAAAGAAATGGATTATCAAAGCCGAACAATCTTTTAGAGAATTAATTTTAACGTCTAAGGAATCGGGACAGCGGATTCAATAGAGCCTGCGTATCCGTTTATCCATTCAGACCCGCGAGAAAGAAATGAAAGTGTTATTGACAGTTCTCTCGATGATCCCAGTGTACACAATAAAAATGTTTTCTTTTATGTAAAACTGCTTCTCGATCGCGATGTGATGTAACGAATAATAAAGGACTTTCAGACAGTAGCGTTAAGTGGTCGCGATCCTGTATCGCAAAAGTTTTTTAATTGGAGTGCAATAAGGCACGATGGAGATTGATACTCGAAAGCAGCGATTGAAAACCAGTTGACACGGCGTGGCGCGGCGCGGCGTTCGATGCTTTCAGTGACGCAACGCGAATGGCACTGCTGTGCTTTTCAACCAATGACACCGGGAGAGATACGGTCCTGTTTGCGTAATCTGTTCTTCGGGGAGAAGTATTATTGACTCGTGTCACGGAAATCATCAGCAGGAAACTCGAGACTTCTGAAGTCAAAATTCGTTGCCGGATACGTAGAGTGTGTCGTTCCAGTTTTGCCATCGAAATCTGATATTCGATGTTTCTTTAGATATTGCAATCTGGAATAACGATCAGTTCCATATTCCTACACCTGCGTAGCCTACGTTCATGTTTCATCATTTTCATTTTGGAAGCTATAAAGTTGTTGAACATTGTTGAAGTATTCATTGAATTGTTGAAACGTTGAATTGTTCGATGCTTCAGGTGTTACGAGAGAATGTAGACGTAGCACTGGAAATTCACAGCTGGTAAGACAAATATTACTAGAGAACCTATCGCAGAATTAATGTGTGGTATCGGTAGCATTACGGAAACTTTATTCACTTTCCCGTGTGTCCAACAACGAAGTGACCAATGAGTACAAGCTTGATTAGTACCGTAAGCGCGCTGCAGGGGATGTATCAATCACTTTCCCGGTGAATTGGACACAACGCAAGAGAACCAACAGCGGTACTGACAATTTTTCCCCTCCACGCCTCTCACAATTCCCTAAGAATATTTATCCGCGAGGAACTCCGTGCAACAGCCCACGCGGACATCGTAGGTGTCCGGTTGCTATTCTATCCAACATCGTACGGGGTCTGAGGTCTAGTATATTAATAATATGCAATCGGAACGATTTTCCTATGATCGATAATCTCGAATTGATCACCGGGGACCCGGCGACCGGTCGAACATGAAAAATCGTTCGCCGGGGTTGATCCATAGCCGAGTTCCGATTTGAATGATCGAAAGTATCGAACGCGGACGGTCTCGACCTATGTACGATCACGACCACTTTCTATCGGCGAGCTTATAACACCGCGAGAGGACCGGGTCCCGGAGAGGCAGCTAATTGCGTTCGCGACCATAAAGGATTTAACGGAGAAAACGGTCGATCTTTCGAAAGGCGAGCAGGAGAAACTCGACCGTACGCGGCTTCCACGCGCGTACACGGATACCACGGATCAATGAGTCGTATGCGGGCCAGTTGTAACCAATTATCCGCGGCCATTAGAGCAAGTAACGGTGACAGCTATGGTATCGCGACAAGCGCGGACCCGGTGAACGCCTTTAAATCGTTTCCGACCGAGCTGGCCGCATATTAATCGGTAGAAAGCAACCTGAGCTAGTGTGGGACCGGATCGCGGTCCGCGCTGGTCCCCAAATCGAATTCGCCGCCGGGAAATTCGATAAGTCCGCAACTTCGCACCGGTGACTCCTGTGCTCTCCTCGTATCGCTGAGAATCTTCTAGTCAGCTTACGAAAATAGGTAGTCGCGCGAACATCTACATGCCGATAGAGATGAATGCGATATTCGGTTCACCTTCCAACATCTTTTCGAGGCGCAACTGCATAATGGATTCACCAGCTCCCCGGCGAGATCTAACACACTCCTGAGAGACATCGTTCATCAGCCTCATGAATATTCGATCACGAATTCCTAAAAATACCCAAATACATACCCGAACAGGGCCGTCTCAAGGTCGCCATTAAACACCGCACCTGTCCAACTTTCTCCTTTCCCGGTTGATCGGCTATCTCCAATAAAAAAGCCAACGACACGCAAACGACCCTGATGGATTCTCCGAAAACCACCTCCAACAACGTCGAGCTCTCCACCCTTCCATTAATTTATCCCCGAAGCCCTCCCACGCGCGTGTCGTAATTTCCGTCTCATCCGGTCACGGTGTTCCCACCGCGTCAAGGCGGCGCGGCGCGGAGCGACGCAACGGTTGGATCTAGAACTGGATCGTGTCGCGGCCACGGTCGCACATTTCTCGGGTGATCGCGGCCGGACGGTTAACGGAACGTCCAAGATTTCTCGAGCGGCGTTTGTCCGCTCGGGACCCGACCGGCGGGCGTTTTCGCGGTGTTCGGTTTCGTGCTCGTCGAAACCGAGAGGCTTTCGGTCTCGCGGAGCGGATTCCGGCGGGCGGCCGCTTCTTCCGCTTCTTCGCCGATGCGATAGGCTCGCATTCCGATCGGCGCGGCGCGGCGAGAAAAACACGGGGCCGCAGACCGCAGAACGGTAGCCCATTCACACGGTCTTCTCTCCCGCTGCTGGAGCGGCAGTTCGGTTTCGCGGGGCCCTCCGACAGGTGAACGCGCTTGTATACCTGCGAGAAACTCGTACACTTCTCCCGGCTGTCACGTAGACGCACGTGCACACAACACGATCCGCTCTCTCGCCTCGCCCTACCTTACCTTGCCTCGCCTCGCCCCGCGCACAATAAACTCGCAACTCGCGCCAGGATAATACCTTCCTACTGGAAGTGAAACAACGCCGAGCAGAGAGAGAAAGAAAGAGAGAGAGAGAGAGAAAACGGAATTGCAGCTCTTGATGGATTCCGGGAATCGCAAATGCAGTCCCGGGATGGAGATCAAGGCTGCCACGATCCTTCAACCGGAAGCGAAGCTATTGTGGTCGCTCCGCCGCTAATGCGAAAACTTTCGACGGTTTTATGACGGCGCCTCCGGGACACGCGGAACCGCGACATTGTAAAGGAGCTTTTCTTGGGTCGTTCAACAAGTGCCGACACTCGGTGTATATTAAAAGTTTAAGCTGAGAGTCTTGTTCGGCGAGCAAGTTTCTATTTCGTGCTGTTTCCTAAAGATAATTGATCTTTCAACTATGCCAATGCAGTTTCTCTCTCACGCCGGAACTTTTTTTAAGGACATTGATCTCGGGAAACTGAACGGCGTTTATGCCATCCTTCTAACTTCACAAATTTTTGTGAAATTGCACATTGAAGCTAATTTTATGTACATCAAATAAAGTTAAAAAAACAATACTAATTAGTATTATTAAAATTCAACCAATTGAAAAAATAAATTTAAAACTATATTAAATTTCAATATACATATAAATTATTATTTATACGATTATTATAAAAATTACAGCATTCTGAAACGTTCAGCTTGCGCAAGGGGTTAAAACGCTCCTAAACATTGGAATTAAAAGGACAAATAAAATGAAGCGGCTTATAAAATGTTTATACGCAACGGCGATTCGAGCGCAGAGTTTCTCTGGGCGTGCCTTAAACTTCCAGCGGCATACAAGATCCTGGCGACGCCTCCGACGAGTGCCACTTTTTCGCGTAATAAAGTGACGAACGCGTTTTCAGACAATTCGCCGTGTATCGTGAGAAATTTAAAAACTGTAGCTCGGTCGCGGACAGATAAAAAGCGCATTCGCGACGTCGCGTTCTCTCACAAGGAGCTCGAGGAGGAAAAACTGACACCGCTGAAACGGTGCATTATACCCTTTTCCAGAACGGGAGCGAGGAGAGTGTGTCTTCTAGCTCCGTCCTTACGTACACGAAAGCAGAATTTAGTGAACTACCCCGTTGGACTCGGGCCGCCTACGCCATAACGCACGAAATCTTATTACAGTTTCGAGTGACCCACTTTACCCGCTTACCTCATAAAGCGCAGCCTCGCTATTTATAGCTCTAATGAAAACGCTGGTTCCGCCCTTGCGATAAATTACATACCGATATTAAAACGATTCGAGAAGGACACGCGAGAGAGAACATCTAGATGTCCCTGTACCACCGGGCGCAACGTTTAATAAATTCTTCTGAATAAGTACGATTACTTCCGGTTTGCCGGCCCTGAACCAGCTCGCGCGCGCGCGCCTTTTCCAGACGTTAATTAAGAAACTATCTCGTTGCGGTAGACGCTGCGGGGGAGGGGGAACTCGCGCGTACAAGAATCCCGGGATTTTTACCGACCGCACGATGATTGACGATGATCCATGAGCCTCCCATGAACTATGAACGTTTTCACGCGTCCCTGTCCCGACAACGCGCCGACGACGACGACGCCACGTCTCAAAGGTTACGGCGCATCCTGCTGTCTCTCGATGGAGAATTTGTCACTGGAACTTTGAAGGAAGGCTGTAGAAAAACTTACTTAGGTTTTTATGTCTACTAAACATTTATTCGAATTCTGTTGTCTATGGTGTTCATTGGAATGTGAGGAATGTCGAAATTTATTTTTAATCTATCTAATTCGAAGTACAACCAATGAACCCTTTATATTCAAGAAAACTTCTTTTAGATTTAAATTTAAAATGCCACAGTGTCTTCTACATGAGACGTCTATGTCAATAAACGTGAATTGGAAGGAAAGAAGTAACTGACGAATTCTTTTTTCTTCGTCCGTAAAGATCATAAAAAAAATTTTTTTTCGACTTGCTATATGTGAACGACACTGATTAAGATGCAACAGAGTAAGCATGCATATATGCCATCGAAGTTTTATAAGAAACTTCAAATTTTGGTCGATTTCGCGAGTTTTCCTATATTCGCCCCACTGTGCAACCTACCGAAGCCTCTTCTACATTTTTCACTTTCTTCTAACGCTCTGAAACATTTAGTATTCCGTTCTGTGCATTAAAGGGAAGGTACATAGCATCCCGATACACATTTACATACACATTCCCGAACGCACCCCAAATACCACCGCGCTCACCCAAATAGTAGTCGGACGTCCAATAGTCTCCACAAAGGGCGAGGGGTGCGCAACAATAATCAATTTCGCCCGCAATAAGGTGATACCTACGGTCACGGCGATTACCAACCACAGACCCATATTTCACGGCAGATCTGCCGTTTCCCTCGCGCGACGCTCCTAAAATCTCCAAGAGTCCGTTAATCATCGTCGATCGACAAAACGAACAATATCCGGGCGACTAATGAACGCGCCGGCGAAAACGTGTATCCAAAAACTAATCAATGTCTCCGTATCTGATCAAACATGCTAATAAGACCGGTTTATCCTTTAATCGACACTTTGGCGGACAACAAAGCGAAAGCAAAAGGAAAAATGGTGGGCGGGCCGCGAGAAACAGAGAAAGAGAGAGAAACAGAGGATTCGGTGTCTGGCGAGAAACGGCTTCGAGTTACGTTTCGATCCTCGTGTGTCCAGCTCGCAATTAGTCTCGAACGGTTTGATCTGTTTGCGGCTTATTTCCATGGGGCAGGCAATCAGCCCCGGAGCTAGGATTCGCCTTGCTCTCAAGGACTCCACCGTTATAAGTACATCGGCTGCGTTCCGTTTAAGGAAGATTCTTAATAACGATCTACCGCCCGTCACGTCTACGCCCGGAGCAATCGTTCAATCGGCCGCTGGGACTCGTCGCAGTTCCACGGAGGAACAGAGTGCGAGAGAGAGAGAAAGAGAGAGCGAGAGGAGAGCCGTGTCCATCGTGTCCCTGAACTTGTCGGCACCTCTATCTATCGGATCGGGTCTCGGTTTCGTCCGGCATCAACGTGTAAACCTAATGACGCCGTAAATATCCGTCGATTCGGCGACCGCCGGTTCCGCGTTCGCGCCGCACGCGCGCGGAATCGGCACGATACTCGCGGCGTTCGCCACGCGGAAATTGCGGGATATTAGCCGACGACTTCGCTTCTAAATCGCGATCAATTACTGGCGGACGTGGGCGTCCGAGCTTTCAGGGAATTAAAATTCCACGAGCACGATAATACCGCTGTAATCTTGCCGCGGCACCGGCCATTAGCGATTCGAACGTTGACGCGTGGCACCGCACGCGCGACTTTTATGACGCGGTCCCCGCCGCGCGCTTTAATTAACCCGCAGCCCGTGTCCTTTTTAACACATTTCTCATCGATTCGGAACGGACGGCGTACTCCGAGCATCGTTCCATTATTCGCGATTTAATTTTAGAGTTGATCCCGTCTTGACACATTCGCGGTGGATGACATATATACATTTTTAATTCGTCGAAATTTCTGCCCGATAACTAATAGCTAGGACGTTATAAATGGCTCGATTTATCTCGAGATATTTTAAGAGTTAGATATATCGATTACGTTATTCTCGTAAACCGATGCATGAGCTAGTTGAGTTTAATGCTCGGTGGGTTTAGCGTTGAGAAATTAAATGAAAATTTACAAAAAAAATTGAACCCATTAGCGATTCGAACGCGTGGCGCCGTTCACAGAACTTTTATGACGCGCTTCATGGCGCACTTTAACCGAACGCGCGACGTCTCCGCGGAACGATCGATCGACGAACAGGATTTCGATCGTGCGATTGACTACAGCGTCCGGCACTTTGATACACGAGCATTCGGGTCTTTATGATCGGATAGTGCCGGTTTGGAGAGAGGGGTGGGGGACACACGCTAATGGAATTTCGATACATTTTGAGGCGCCATTTTATTCGACCCGGTCGCGTTGCACGAATGAACGGAAGCAGCACCACACGTAAACCAGGCTATGGAATAAAATCATTTCTCGTAATGGAATTGTTAATGGTGTAATAGCCGCTCTTTCCATTTGTAAGCACCGCGACGTGGCATGGTCTCCGGGGGATTGCATAAATCTGAATCTAGTGGAAAGTAAAATATGCATTGTACATACAGCACGTTCTGCTTCGCGGCGGTGACGTTATGTTTCAGAGACACGCAGGCCTCGTTTGAAACGTGTGCTCCAGTGCTGAGTTTTATGAAATTTGGAGCACTGTGTATGTAAAAAAGAGATTCAATTTCTGTTGAAATGGATACGACTTGAACAAAACAAATAGATTCGAAATTCGTTCAAAAGGTACGCACAGGTAATGACCGTGCGATTTGGTAATAAAGCTGTAATTAGACCATGTGTCTTGTAAAGACGTGCATTTTCGGTACGCACAACGCCCTCTATAAACTTTTCAGAAAGATGTCGTTCGAGCGGCGATAGAAAAAACATCGTTTATAAGACGCTTTCTATCAGATAAAAAAAGTTCATTCCATTTTTTAATTTGTCCTGCGAAATATTAAATACGTCTTTTTAGAATGTAAGACTTTCAGACCTCTTTAAGAGGAATAGACGTTTTTAAGACGTCGTATGCTATCTGGGCGAATTTATCGACACCCATAGTACATATTTCGTTAGACCGATCGGTTTTGAGTGAGCAACGGAAAATTTTCGCGACCCCATGTCCAGGGGGACTCCCTGTCGCGAGGGTATCGGCCAGTAACGAGCCAATAAACATCGCCGGATCTCGCCAGTTTCCACCGTTAACGGCACCAGGAAGTAGTCGAGCGTACCTTTAAGGGTTGGATCGTGATCGGTTGGCTCGTCCTGCTTGATTTTCCAGCGGTCGGCCTCGTAACCGAGGATGCTACGTTACCGTGGCCGCGATCGTGCCTCGAAACGATCGCTGGAAACGACTACGTTTGCCCTGGACGCGCCGCGCTGCGCCGCGCCGCCGAGGAGACCGGCGAATCCGTGCAAAACGAGCGGCCGTCGCTATCAGATTCGAGGCGTTGCGGAACAATTTCGCGAATACATCAATTCCGCGTGCACTCGGCCCCCCCCCCCTGATTCTCTCCTCGCCGCGCGATCACTATAATTATCGCGTGGCTCGTTAAAGCGCAATGGTGAATGGCTAACCGTGGTCGACCGGTGATCCGATCGTTGGCCAATTCTGGAGAGAACCCGGCGCGTTCCTGGCCCGATACTGCTCGCTAATTCTCAAACCCTCGCGCACCCTCTGGCGTCATTTCACACGCTTTTTCGGAGTCCATGTAACTTCAAGAAGGATTAAACTGTTTAAGAAAATTTATCATTGCTGGGAGACTGTGGACATTGTTAAATCCATGGGGCACTGACTTTCCCTTAATTTTAGAATTTATTTCTATTCTAGGAACATACCCTATAATTAACAGGTTTTCATGTGTATCGCAATGGAAAACTTCTTCGTTCTATTTTTTTTTCTTTAGCATAGCATTTTTATTAATCGAATTTCGCTTATTCTTTTACTAGACTTAATTGATTTAACTAGACGAATAGATTTAATTGTACGTCTTATTAAGTAAATCTTTTAGAGAATATTCGAGTAATTGCGTTTCGGTAATGAATGCAGAGCAGCTTTTTTCAGGAGCGGTTTTTGCGAAACGATCGATCTTCCCGATCTCTGAATTCCGATTCTCCTGCTTTACTTATTCCCTGCGTGACTCATCAGCCTAATCTTCTCGCATCTTTTCTCTCTCCCGCTTCCGTCAAGGATCGGCCGTCTTCTGATCCGCGTGGAATGTTCGTCGACCCACGTTCTATTAAGAAGTGCACGGATTCGCGAAAGTGGTTCGCGTGATCTGCATCACCGGCACCGGACAGACCGGGTAAACGGAGCTCCGGGAATGCTCGCAGCATGTATTTATGAATTCAAATATACCCACATGGAGAGAGTCTCTCCAGAACGAATTCCTCCACTGATTTCAGAGAGCCCGCCGCGATTATTCCCCTTTCGATATTTACTCCTTTGCCCGCGAGATCTTGTGTAATTGTCGGCCGGTGTGCCATGAATTCGTGCATTCCATTGTCCCTATCGATATCGGGATACTTGCACGATGTACTCGTCGCAGTTTTTGCACTCGACGCTTTTGTCGTGTTAAATAATTCATCGCGGAATGTTGTACCCTATTTTCCGAGGAAAGCGATCCGA
The DNA here is from genome assembly GCA_028454225.1 of Lasioglossum leucozonium. NCBI lineage: Eukaryota > Metazoa > Arthropoda > Insecta > Hymenoptera > Halictidae > Lasioglossum > Lasioglossum leucozonium. The sequence continues at coordinate 6,616,475 of CM052219.1, read as the reverse complement.
GACACCTCGGATAGCTAGTTATCGATCATAATAGCTCGAACACAAACCGCAAGATGATTATTAACGTGTTGAATACAATTTTTCTGATGATTGTATCTGCTTATGCTGAAAGTAGATGGCCATTCAGGTCGCCCAAGGTCTCTCCTCCTGCGAGGGGCGAGTCGAGCGAAATGGAGTGAATCGTAAAAACCGCTGGCTGAGAACGCTAGTTCCAGCAACTCGAGTATCTCCGTTTTAATCCGGATTATCTTTCGTCGCGCAGATATCGGTAACGAGCGAGCGTGTATCATTTCTGAAGGGTGGGGGCTGTCAGAGGAACCGTCGGGTATACACACCCATCCGTTGGGGCCAACGAGACTTCAGGGCGACGTGTTATTGCTTAGAACCCGTCATAAAATTTGGTCGCACGGGTCACGCGACGGTGCCCGAAAAATTTGTGCGACACCGGAGAGTGTCCGCCGCGGCGAGACTCACGACAGGGCCGGCTTAAAAAGAAGTCACGGCCTTTATCCGTCGTATCTTCTGCCGGCGCGGTGCCCCGCGAGAGAACGGGAGAGAGAGAGAGAGAGAGAGAACGTATATAGTCTCTTCGTACCCACGATTTTGGCAGCTTATAAGCCTCGTTCCGCTAGCAACATTTCGCATCAGCGGACGCGCCGTAACTTACCCGTCCCGTATCTCCTTACGCTTATCTGCGGAGAGCTCGTCGTACATTCTCGCGGGGCTCCGGCGTGGTTATCTGTGTGACGTATGCACGAGGCTTGAAGTCTCGCTAATATACGGTTAATGAAACGTTAAGTCGTGCGCGCACGCATATCCGCCGCAACCCCCGGGGCCCCCCTCGAAGAAAAACCGTCCGACGACCGCGACCGGGCCCCGTAATTCGCGACGACAGGGGCCCCGGCTCCGGCACCGATTCACCGCCGATAAACCGTCCCGTCGAGTCCCAACGAATCAAGAGCTACCACCGGCAATCACGCCGTCATGCCAGTTTGATAATTAACGGCGAGATTACCGCGATGCATCAAGGTGGCCCGCGGAATCTCATTGTCCGAGTGTCACTAGCCGTGAAGGAATGCTCGGGAGTATCTCGGCCGCGGTAGAAAGTATCTAGTCTGCGGATGCAAGGCCTGCAATTCCCGGGATACATGTGCGAAATTACCGGAGAATGCGTTTACACCCGTTCCTCCTCCGTACACGCCGATTTCAATCGTCTGCGATCCTTAACGCCGCCAGCTCGGTTACGAATCGAGATTTAACGGTTCAAAATGAACACAACTTTTCTAGAAAATTTGGCGATATATCGTAGGAGGTGTTCAAATATTTGTTGATTCTTTGGACTGCGATTTAAGGATTTTCTTGCAGTTGATATTTAGACAGCGGATTTTATGTATTTATGAGAAAAATTAATACGTGTAATTTAAAACATTAAAAACATTGGAAGAATTTAAAAATATTGTTATATCACTTTCGACCTATTAAACATATTAAGAAAGAAAATAAATATCTAGTTCACTCCGGTTTGTTGCAATTTAGGTAGAAAATTTATATTTTGCATATAGATTCGCTGTCAATTGATATTTTATAAAAATTGGAAAGTGAAAGTCGTGTGAAACCGTACCTTCATCGAATGCGTCGGTCGCAAGTAGAAATGGTTTATACTAGCCAGACATGCTACTAGACATAGAGACGGTTTACGTCTGATGAATCTAACTTCGAAAGATGTGACTTGTGCATATCGAAAAGTATTTTAAAATGTGGAATGGTAAACTATTCTTGATTTTTTCAAGGATCATTTTTTGTAGAAACTTGGCGCCCATCGATCGCCGCGTGGAAGAGAAAGGCGGGAACGGAGGATGCACACTGTTCGAGAGTAATTCATTGTCCCAGCCGCTCGCCGTACGTATTTCCCAGCAGAGGCACATCGCGCATTATCCAGATAATAGCATCCGAGATGATCATCTCGGATGACCATGCATCGGTTGACCTTGCCGCCTTAAAATGACACGCGCGCGCGCTCCCAGCGGTATCTCCATCTTATTTTAGATTCAATAAAGGATACATATTTCATTCTTTATCCGAAGGTCTTTCGTAATTCAAGGCTGGCCGGACGGAGAGGCGTTCGTGATACCGCGCGTGTGAAAGTTCCTCTCGCGCAAACACCGGGCGGCGCGGCGCGGCGCGGAGCAACAGCCCGGTCCGGCCCGACTTTTTTGTACGTAATTTGCTAGTATACCTTCGGGGAATCGAACGCCAGCTACAACAGCACGGCTTTTTTGGCAGGAACAAGAAACGTGCAACAATCTAATTTAACTTTTTCGCGGAAGCGCGCTCGCTCCGAAAGATCTTTTTATTCCGCGGAACGTTACATACCACTGAAACACGGTTGACAGCGGCACGAACGTCCGGAGCAACGTTCACGCAGAAACGTCTGTCAGAGACTCATTACACGTATTTTCTCCCAAAAAGTTTACGTCGCAGTAGCCGCGAACGCACAAAGAAACCCACTTAACTTTTTGCGATTTATGATTCGTCAGAATCTACGGAATGGCAAAAAATCCGGAACAAGTTCTCCGTTACCGAACCCGAACACTTTATAATACCTATCTCGAGGTAACACGCGGACCTAAGCATTGAAATGGTAATGCGGCGAGCGTGGTCCACATTACTCTTCCAAAGTGTCGCGTCTGACAGCCCACGAGCCCCGGCTCCGATCTAGTCGGTGGTTTATGCGGCTCGGCTCGGCTCGCCGCGGCGTCGATTCGTTTCGAAAACTCGGACGAAAGTGCAAAAACCGGAGCCCACTCCGCATTACCGGCGGCCGGGTCGCGGGACAAGTTAATCCAGCAGATTTAGTTACATCAGCCGCGCTTTTTAGTGACGGGGTTCGAACAGAATCCTATCAGTCGTGCAACAACCGTTTCACCCTGTCGGTCGCGGCTTAACAACTTGTTTCCACCTCGAGTAATTGATCTTCGTTTTTCTCGTTCGAGCCAGTGCGAAGAAACAGAGAGAGAGAGAGAGAGAGAGAGAGAGAGACAGAGAGAGAGAGAGAGAGTAGGTGTGCCTGGAACGTATCAGTTTCCAGTCTCGCGTGTATCCGTTTGCTTTCCGCGGATTCCGAGACGCGTGTGGACGAGCACTTCATCTCTCGCCTCGCAAAAGTGAACGTGATGTCTCGTCCCCGTCGTAAACCGCGACGAAATCCGTCGAGGATTTTCCAGGAATTTCCTGTATTCGGATAATCCCGCGATACGTATTCGCCGATAAATTCGCGACCGCGATTCGAACGATATCGCTGTGCTTTCTTTCGTTCGACAGCCGTAGTCTCCGCGAAGGGATCGCTATATTTGTGCAACGCCGTCATCGGCGTGTCTTCGAGCCGTCCGCTCTCTTGTGCGTATCCAGCTTCGTTCCAGATGTAACAGGAGTTACATATTTTATCCTGATGCCGCGCCGCGCAGCGCAGCGCCACGCCGTGAGGCGGGAACGTGGAAAAAATGCTTGTAATTCAAGGCTACCAGCCGTGGAACGAGAGATCGTAACGGCGAGTGTAGGTTGCGGGAATATACGGAGGACCTTGGGCGCGAACATGATTTCTGCAGTTTCCATTTGCTGTATTGACACACCTACGTCCGCGTTACGTCCGCACGGTAACCGGCCGTTTAGATTCGAATAATCGGATAACGTACGCCCGATAATAAAATATTATTTGACACGTCGGGAAACGTCGCGTCGCGTCGTCGTATCCTCGCCGCAGGCCTGTATGTGTATATACGCACGGTTTATTTTCCGACGAGAGCGGCCCGCTCCTTTACGTACGTTTCGTTGAGCCACAATGTCTAAAAGGGGAGTGGAACGCGCGCGTATATTGCGGAATTTAGATACTCTATGAAAATATGCGTCGCCTGTTCAATCTACGGCCCGTATATTCCCCCGGCTTGTTTAACTCTATTACGGTAAAAGCTTCGTTGATTATCGGTGTGTCATGCGATGTCGTTCAATAAATACTTCAGCGAAGCAGTATCACCTGTTCACGTAAAAACAGTGTGTCGATTGATTACGTTTTTACGGTAAGATGTAAAATTACTTTTGCGATCTTTTTTCATAAGTCCATTATCGAATCGTTCATGAATAGTTTTGTGTTCTACAATTTGTTACAGGATTTCAGAATTCTTTTGTTTGAATTCATCAAGTTATAGAAATATTTTCTTGAGAAATTTTTTAGTATACTTCCTTATCCAAGTAATCCTGTCGTTATTTTGTTATTATTCTAGTGTTAACAAGTAGAATACGATAATTTACTATGCGTATAAAACCACTGCACGGTTATTGCTGCTCGTCACCGATCGACGGAAGCGTATGCTCGCATGACGCCGCCGTGACATCACCGGCCGTAATGGCGTTAGCCCTCGCAGGAATGTCCATTATATAACATAATTTTCATCGTCGAAGCCCGTCTGAAAGTCTGTCAGCGTCCTCGGAGAAATTGAATAAAATCTGTCTCGGCTATATCGCTCGCAGCACCGAAACAGCCCTATCGTTAGCCCGTCGACGCGATAGCTTGCGCGTCTCGTTAATAACCGCGTAATGAAACCATAAGTGGCACGAGGCTCGCGTCGCCCCGTCATGTCGCCGTTAATATCTTTACGCAGTACCGCGTGCCCCGCCCTGGCCGGTCGTCGCATCCCGCCCACACGAATCGTTGTCCCGATAGATAGGCGCGTTTTATTTTTTCGCGACAACGCAACGGTGGCATTAGGTTTGCGCGCGACGCGATGTATGACCCGCCGATGCTAGAGAGCTGGTTCGTCGATGCGGCTAATAGTTGCTGGGAATAATAATACGGCGACGATAATAATATTAGTGGACGGCGATGTCGCCCGGTACCCACGGGACGTCGTTAATGGTGCCGGTGGACAGGCTAGCGGTGGTAATAGGAGGCAAGGCCCATGATATATGTCGCTCTTGGGTAGAGGCTAGGCCCGATGTGTACGTGGTCATACGTGAGACCCGTGGAACAACAGGTACGCGTAGATACATCCGCGTGCGTCCGCTCTCGGTATGTATCTCTCTGGCTGGGTATACGTCCACAGGCTCCGCGGAAGAGAGGTCTTCTTTGTTGACGTGCGAGAAGATGTTGGCTCGCACACAGGAGAGCATCGAAGCCGAAGCCGGAGTCGAGGCCGCGCGCGATGCTTCTCGCTCGGACATAAAGGTAATTGCATAATTTAGTGCGAGGCATTAAACATTCGCGTATCGCCTCTCGCTCGATCTTCTTCGAGCGGCGATCAGTCGTTCCACCACCGGCCATGTTTCTCCTCTCTCAAGTTCGTTCTCTTTCGCCCCTACCTCACGGGCACGCACAAGATCCCTTTTCCCATCGTCGTCACATTTTCTTCGTCACTCCGCTGTCCGGGCGCTCGCGCGAACCCGGTCTCCGCTACACCTACACATGGTACATACACGGTGACTGTGTATGTGTTCGCGACACCCACCAGTCCGCGACCAATACGAGGAATCTCTGGCGAGATTATGCATAAGCGTCTATGAGAAAGCGTACGGAATATCCGTTCGGAGAAGAAGATAAGCGCGTAGCGGAGAAACGAGCGGGTGGGAGCGAAAAGGAGAAGCCGAAAAGAGTAACGGAGAACGCACGAGCGGAGGGCTGCGCGCAAGTACTAAGTGAGTTATGGTGCTCGGGCAGATATATCAACTCCTTCATTTCCGCCGCAGACTCGGCAGACCGGGCACCCCGGCTGGGTTCCTCGGCAATGGCAAGCCTCGTCTCGTAAGCCGTCGATCTACGGACGGCGCGTGCAGTTTCATAGGGTGATTCATGCTTTTCGGGGGAGGCGAGCATACCCAAGGCCCAAGGAAATAGACCCGACGCCCGAGAAAATGCTTTGACTTTAATGGACTGTTCAGACCTACCTAGGGTGTCCCGGTGGACCTTTCATTCGGCCGTGTGAGCTACAATACTCGCCACTTCGAACTGCCCAAATTCGTGTTCTTCGTAGAGGAATTACACAAATTCGTATATTACGTTGTCCTAGAAGTATCTTCCGCCATATGCACCTTTCATATTATTAAATAACACTCTTACTTGACATTACTTTTTTTCTTAATGAGAACGAAGGTAACTTTTTTAAGACGTCGATAAAACGTCCAGAAAAAAAACATCTTTAAGACGTCGATAAAACATCCCGAAAAAGACGTTCTTAAGACTCTATGAAACGTTTCCGAAAGGACGTCTTTAAGACGTCTTATTTCAGACGTTCAAACAACGTCTCCAGAAAGAAGTTTTTAAAACGTTGCGTGCTATCTGGGAGCGGCCATCAGTTTCACGCAACACGATTGCAAACGCTAACGAGTCTGCCGACATTATCAATTTGTTTCAGCATCTAAGACAAAATCGATTGCATGTTGGAGGCAAGGATTCCCGTATACAGCGTGAATGTATTAAATTGAAAGTTTGCGAACAGCGAACGGGATCACGGATTCTGGTTCAGGAGCGGGAAAAAAATTGCTCTCCCAATCAGCGCGCGACTTCTTTCTTGAATGCCATGCACTCAATCCACGGCTGGACGAGGGCGCAAGAAAATAACCGAGGAAATTGAGGAGATTGGACGCAACACGATGGTACTAGGCGATAAGAAGCGAAGTTTTCAGCGTGGCAAGACAATTTAACGGTAATACGCGCAAAACAGTATAACTTCTTCGGCTATCGTTCAGCGCACGGATGCGTTCCGCTGAAATGATTCGCAGAAAAAATGACGACGGGAAGTATCCGTACTCTCCATTAGTCACTCGAAACGAGCCTGCCCGCAAAAACCCTCGGACATAGTCATCAGTGTAAAATACATAGTCGTGAACCGCTCGTTCTATGGCCGTCGTTCGCGCGTCGAGCGAGCCGCGTTTATTTTATTGTTTATTGCAAAGTGAAATCTACGCTACGGGCACACCGCCGAGCACTTTGTTCGACTGCAAATTGAAGGTATCGTATTAAATCAATTTGCATCTTATCATTTATAACATACCCCGTGCAATTCCGTTTCGCGACTAATACCACATTAATCATGGCTCTTACGTACCCGCATTAACTTCTTAATCATAAATCATCGTTTGACAAAGAATCGACCGGTCCGAGTTCTCTCAAACGGAAACCACCTTCCAATCGTCATTTGTATCTCCATTTATGGCTATTTCAATTTTTAACGATTCGGGTGTCGATCAACATTAATTCCTCTTTGATATTTTCATTAAATTCTCGACACTTTGATGAAATAATCGTGAATATAATAATAGTGAAGATAATTGGACGAGAATTAACATTCTCAGTGTATATTTCAGCAAGAACCGTACCAGTTAAAAGTTTACACGATCAGTTGCATGGTGGTTAACGCAATTATAACAATACGAAAAATCTAAAATTTGTATTCCCGTCGCTTCGATTTTGCGGCCGATCAACAACCCCCACGTTTCGATAAAGCGACAATTCCAATTTTCTAGCAAATCGTTCTCGACTAAATCGGGACAGTAAAAAAGAGATCGGGTCGGACGAGTGTGAAGTGCCGTTTACACGCACATCCTCGCGACGCGAGGCTCCCGGCTGATTGAGTTTTTTGCCGTGGCGGAAATGACTGCAATGTCGGGCGCATCTCACGGAATAGATTCGCGGGACTGGAAATTACGTAATGCGTAAGGCGGCTGGACGACGTGTAATTGTGGCGCGGATGCGAATCTGGCCACGGCGGATCTGGTCGCGCGGCTCGCGAGCAAGAAACACGGATGTAAACCGAGGCAAACAGGTCCGTTCGTCCTGGCCGGAGGGGTGCGTCTCCGACGCTCGAGGGTGAACGATCTCGGCGGAAGCGCTATCGCGATCTAAACAAATTGCGGATGCTCGCGATCTCGCTGGGGAGACGTCGAAAAATTAACACCGCCTCGTCCGCGGACTCTGGAATCCCGAATATCTCCGGGAAGTTTTCGAGCCGAGAGGGAGAGGAATGACGGTCGCGGTCGCTTTTGCGGCTTGCGACCAGGTGGCCGCCTCTTGTCACCGATCTTTATTCCCTGTCAACCGTAAGGAGAGAATTCCGCGGCTTCCGACGCGGTGGTCTAAACGAGCCCGAAATTAACGATTCATTTCGTACGTTTCGTTCGTTCGCAGGCGCCGAGCGGAACACCGATTTTGACACCTGCGAGGATTGGAAATCCCGAGCCGCGGCGCGTTCTCCGAAAAAAAACCACACAAAAACAAGCCAGCTTCCTCGAACGGTTCCTCTAGCCGGCGCGCGTCCGGGCCGAATCTTAAGCCGAGAAACATTCGCGGCGATGCTAATTTTATTTTTCACACTCGGGGCCCCCGGGCCGGGGATATATGGTCCCGTCGTATTTAAAAATTTGCATAATGGCCGCTTGACATGTTTGTGTACACACGTTCGGGGCCCCCCGGCCACTTCCTCCTCCGCGTCCTCTTCACCTACGTGAGCATTATAAGGTTCACCGGACTGCGGAGGACGAGATACAACGCGAAGGTGAGTCCCGCGAGGTCGGGCTCTCCGGGGATTAAAAATCCCGGCATTGTACCGGAAGATCATAAATACGCGATTTGTCCGAGACAGACCACACCGCGCCGAGGTTAATATTGTCCGGTTTGTCTGGAGAGAAAGAGAGAGAGAGAGAGAGAGAGAGAGAGTGAGAGAGAGAGAGCGTGGAAGAAGAGAAAGCTCTCTCCCGGTCCTTGGAGGTCCATGGGATCCGGGAAGACCCTAAGCCGAAGCTTAAACCTCCAAACGACCGGCCCTTGAACGCTTAATCGTTCGCCAATAGGGTTTTCGGACCTTGCCGCTTGCCCTAGTGGACAGCTGTATGCTCGTTGCGTACACCTTGCCGCATGGAATCACGGGTCATCTGCGTATTTCGTATACTCCTAACCGCCCCATGGGACGCGCACGGGTCTCCATTGCTACGGAACACGAGATCGACGGGCATGATAGCACGTGGTGCGAACGACGCGACCTGACTGTGGCATTTCAGCTTAATGCGATACTTCGACGAACACGGGCCACGCTGATCGATGCCAGACACTTGTTTGATGATTGTTCGCTGGTGCTTGGGTTGATCTTGCGCCTTGATGAACGAGGTTGTTCCTCGGTTGTGCGTGCATTCCCGACATTCTAATAATAAGAAGAATTTAAATTGATATACAGGTTTTATTAACACTTAATCCTTTGAAAAGTTGTTTCAACATATTTGCTGACGTCTAGTTACTTTCTTCCAAAATTAACTAGGATAGCGCAACGACTCGTTTTTATGAATTTTTGTGAATGGAGATCAACTTTACTTGAACTCACTCTTATTAAAAGCGGTGGTCATAAAACAGGCGTTTTATTAAATCGTTACGGAAAGATTTGACTCGTAGAACGAGAAAGGATTGACAGTAGTAAAAGATAAAACTAACGAGTCTTAAAAAATGGAGGAAACGAAGGTGATAAAACAAGCACACGCCTATAAAACCTATTTCAAGCTGAGCCATTCGACCGGATGTCACGGCTAAAGAAACTGCATGTGTAATTTGCTTTGAGAGCATTGATACAGATTCCACATATCCCTCAATGTCCGTATAATTGGACACGCTTATAATAAATACAGTAGAACCAATTTTAAGACCATCCGGTATTATACTACGGTGTAAACCAAAGTTTGAAGTTGATTTATGTTGAGAAATATATTTCTTCCACGTACTTCGATTTTTTTTAATATAACTTCATTGTTTGACACGATTGTTAATGCAATCTGATACAGAGAAAAGATCTAACGAAAATTGTCCAATTTTATACATTTGATACATCCAGATATGTCCAGTATAAAATATTCCAATAGTTGCAATAATACGCCTGCGATAATAATCAGCATAAATTTAAATAATGATTAATGGTCTCTCGATATACATAGAGAAAAAATAATAAATACAAACAACAGAACCGAGATTTTCGGATTCATTTAATATAAACACAAGCAACACGGATGCCGGCCGTACCTGCTTAACGTTAATTAACGTCTGCATTGTCAGCTTTAGCAGAATTAAATTAATTTCGGAGCAATGCAAGCAACAATGATGCTACGAAATGTAATTGGAACTGATGTAAATTGAATATGTAAAGAGATGACATAAGCTCGGAGATTGCTACGATTCATTTATTTTACGAATGCAAATGAATTTCGTATTATTGGGCTTTTGTACAATAATATGGACTACAAAAGCATTCATATGATTACATTTCAAGATATTAAATTATTTCCAGCTTGATGTTACGGGAGTCATAATGCGCTGCGTACTCCCACTGGTACTGCAAAATGTGGAAAATTATTTTGAATCATTCATTCGAGATCGCCGATTAGATTACACGCGGATTAACATAATTTGCTAAAACTATTTTTAAAGTAATAATTAGATTGAGAATCTTCATTTAATGGTTTAATTAAATTTAATACGGTATATTGTCGAAGCAATTAAAGATCCACGCATGACGAGTGCTAGAAATACATTTCAATTTGTTCTCGCTTCTTTCCATTATGCATATAATCTGCACTCTATTAATGACGTTGCATAAGTATCTACATTCACAGATAGCACAGAGACGTCTTAAAGACGTCTGTTATAGTACATTCAGACATCTTAGACACGTCCCGAACAGCTTCCGAACGGCCCCCCCAAATGTCTCCTGAACGTCTTTTGTTCGGAAACGATACGTCTTTAAGACGTCTAAAAAAATGTTTTCTAAAATACGTCTCCAAAGAGACGTTTTAAAGACGCCTATACAGGACGTAAGACGTTCAGAATTAAAATGGACGTAAAAAAGAACTATCGTTAAACACGTTCAATCGCCCACTGACCCTACGTTGATTATAAAATGAATGAAAATGAATGATATGAAACGGGCTGATAGATAGGCAAAGCCGAGAGCGCAAATTAAAGTGGCGCTCTAGTTTACCGATCTATAATCCTCAATAGATCAAAAGATCGCGAGCAGCAACGAATCGATAGACGAGATCGAGAGTCGATAAGAATAGCGGGACGGCACGGAGATAACTTTCGCTCTCCGAGTAAATGACCGTGTAATCACCGGGGCGGGGGGCGGATGATTCGGCCAGGGAAACCCGCGTTAAATAGTCTGCGAGAGATCGACGGAGTTGCGCGGGACATCGGGGTCACGGCAATGGAACTCCTGAACTCGGTGGAATCGATAACACGCTTTCGGTAATCCGCTCACGGAAGTGATAGCGTCCAATCAGAGAGCTTGTTACCGCGATACGTGGATTACGATCGTCCCCGGCGGACGACGAATGCCGAACCGGATCGGATCGGCACGGCGCGACGGGGTCCGGTCGTGTGTGCGAGTTCCGATCGATCGATCATGCTCGGGAGCAACGGATGATCTAGGTTCATCGATTTCGCGCGGACGATTTCTTGGACGTAGGCGTTCGCTCCGCGTGCCCGGCAGGCACGCAATTTACAAGTTAAGCGTTCCCAGTCGCGCTCCAGAAGAGATGATTTGCGCAATGGAAACGAAACACGACGCCCGGTTTCGTGCGAGTCACCCGGGCACTCGCGCATGTATGCACTCCTTCCTCCGCCGATACACGCCTGCACGCCCTTGCCACGGTTGCACGAGCGCGCGAGCGAGCGAGGACGATACCGGACCGATACGTGTGACTGATGATCACCGCGGAGCCCACGATTTAATTTCACGGATATACAGTCCCGGAATGACTTCGCCTCGCGTTGCGGGCGGGTGTTGATCGATTTCTCGATCATCGATACCACTCGCCGGCTCCGCTGCCTGATCTTTGGCAGACAGACACGCAGACCCCTTAATAACATGCACGTGATCCTTATGACTTTTGTAATCATTGCAGAGATTGACAGCGATGCCGACAGGAATCAAACCGGTACTTTCAACACGTTCACTGCCGCTATATGTATACCCAGATAGCACGTGACGTCTCAAAGACGTCTTTTTTACGTCCATTTTAGGTCTGAACGTCTTACGTCCTGCATAGACCTCTTTCTGGAGATATCGTTAGAACATCTTACGTCCTGGATAGACTTTATTCTGGGGATGTCGTTTAGACGTTTCCAAACTAGAAACCTAAAAAAATCCATCAAATCAATGTAGGTTATTTAATGAAATAAAAATTGAAAAAAATTATATGTATGACATGGAGTAGTCCTCCAACTTTCTGGCATTTTACAGATCCTAATAAAATTTGGTACGATTAATATATTAGCGTAAAAATTCATTTTAAAACTTGGACAAATAGTTCCGTCACCCACATATGGGTGACATGGCAGTCAACGTGTTAAAGATGTACCGTTTCTTAACAAAAGACGTTCAGGAGACATTCGGAAATTATTGCAGACATCTTTAAGACGTCTCTGTGCTATCTGGGTACTGTCGCTACACTTAATATCTTTATGACAAACATTTTTAAGTACTTCCATAGCGCCGATGACCACCGTGGCATTCAACGTGCACACACATAATCTTCTATGGCTATACGTCAAGAACAAAATAGAATTTCATTTCAGCTTAAAGGAAATCAATGGCATACATGTTTAGCAGATTCTGTTAGTTTTTGTCACGAGACTGACGTCATATTAAATAGCAAGTGTTTGTTCCGCTACTACTTGTACCGTTAAAGTGCTTCTATAGAAATGATTGGATGAAATGTAGTTCAGCACGTACCGAAATAAGAATCGCATAAATTCAAAATCAATTGACTCGGGCCAATCGTAAATTACACAGCAAGATAGAATGCTGCTGACAGGCATAAGAAACTAAAAATACAGAGATCTAAATATGTCAATTTCTGGAAAAAGCGAGGATTTTCCACGAAATACGGAAACGTTCTGCTGCAGTGTCCGGCTTCGAAATGTATTTGTGAAAGATTTGGGTTGAGCTAATTAAAACCTACTGAAGCAACGATCTATGGAGAATATTCTAAATTCATTTATCGCGAAACAGAATTTATTTTAGTCTGTCCGATAAAAATACAGAAATTCATCCCTTTTGGAAACCAACTGACCCGCTATTAGGTCCATCTATTTCTACATTATATGTACATATACGACCGGCAGATTTACGAAGATATATCTGATAGATGAAATTCACGAATTGAGATGGAACGTTGGTGCATTCTATATTTGATTTTCAGGTCTCGAAGAGGTAATTTCGAGCGCGGGGTCAAAGAATTTTTTGGAAGCTGAATTCTCGGTGCACGTGCACGCACTGGACGCGGTGCGAGTGTGAGAGATGCATTCGGAGAGATCGCAGGAAAAAAGATCGTCCAGATTCGGCCGGACTGCGCTCGGGGCACACCACGCCCCGCGTGCACGCGTCAATGCGGCGTGTATACTTATTCATAATGCGCACGGTGAGAAAGATAAGGGGTTGCGGGTGGAAGCAGGAGGGTGGACGACGAACGCGCGCGCGCGCAAGCCCGAGCGGATACGGGCGAGCATGTACGAACGTGTGCGAGCTTCACTCCCCCGCCTCGATCGCGCGTTCTTCCATTCCACACACATATAATTAAGAGCCCTAAATCGCGCGAGATCGAGGCTCGAAGGGCGTGTCCGCGCCGCACGGCCACCTATCCATCCCACCGCGCTATCGGATGCTCGTCCGTTCGTTTCTCCCGTGGCCTCACTCTCTCTCTCTCCCTCCCCTTCTCTCTCTCTCCCTCTCTCTTTCTAACACTCTCCGCTTCAACTCGCTCTCGAATTTACACCAGGCATATCTCATTGGCCTCTTTCGTGCTGCTGCGAATTAGTCGATTAACTGCGATTCTGTGTAAACTGGAAACGATCTTGATACTCCGCACCTCGGTGACGGCTTTAAACCTCTGAACCTCGCTCCAACCTTAGCATTTCGTCTTCAAATTGAACCTCTGCAAAATTGCCGCACGATTTTATTCACAGCTGCGTCAGCTCTGAGATTCCTCGATGAAACCCTGAGGAATCGATGTGAGCAGAACATTGTTCACGATGGTGAGTTATTTTGTTGTATATTATTTATTCGTTTTGCTTCGAAAACCATTTTTTTCTGCGTAAGAAAACAAGTTGTAAACGGTAGGACTATGCTATCTTCAAGTTTTATAGTAATTTTTAACGAGCTAAGTTCCGCTTCGAGCGCGTGAGAGCCGAGAAGCTCAATCATGCTTCCGGAGAACGAAACTACGCGTGCAAATGGATAGGACTCTGATGAAAGAGGAAACGCGGTATCAAAGCGAAATTCCGTGGCGATGTAATCCAATTCGCGAGCATCATCTGCGGCTAAGGGTGCCGGGACTTTATCGGAAGGTGGGCGGGGGGCGAGCAAGTGCAAGGAACGCGAGAAACCGGGGCTCCGATTGATTTATAATGCGAAATGGATTTCGCGAGGAGGAGGCAACGACAGGCCGCGTTGGGCTCGATTAATCTTGAATTTATAGCCGCAATTATCTGTCTACGAATATTCGAGAGATACCGAGAGGATCGGCCAGGAATCTTAGCTGGTGTAGAAAAAAGCAGCTGCGAAGAAAGCAATCGGAAACCGACGATTTATCGCGGTTTAAACCATTTCATCCTGGCGAGCACGGTGCGAACAACGATACACCGAATAATACCAGAAACGAACAAACTTGTCTTTATTAGATTTATCTACCGCACGATTCTGAAAGTGTCCTCCTACGAGAAACCTGGCCAGCCAACGACGTCTAATTGGTCATGAGTGACTCATTCTATCAAGGAAACAATCGATCTTCTCCGGCAGCGTCCGTGATTAAGCCCTCTCTTGAAAATGCTGCGCAAAGAGGACCCGGAAAGGGTGATCAGGAAACGGCAAATTACAGCTGAAAACCGGTCAGAAAAAGTCCGGCGAAGATTGGAGCCCGAAGGAGATCCGTTTAAACGAATAATGGAGTATTTTCTCTAGAGTCCTCCTCCTTCGATCCTCGCCTCTTGCTCTCTCCGTCGGGAGCCGGAGCCCTTTGCAGATCCCCGGTCGCAAACTTTTTAAAGTTCACTTTCGTAATTGATTTAATCCGGTTCGTGTCTAAGAATCAAAGAGGCCACCGAAGCACCGTAACCCTGTTACTCGGTCGCCTCTGGAGGTGGCACGGCGCACGGCCACGGATCAAAGCGTTTCGCAAGAGCACGGCGGATCCAGGTTGTGCCCAAGGATGCCAGGATCTGTCAAAGAGATGATCGTCAGGATGCACTTTCACTCGGAGCGATTACGGCGGCGATTCCCTCGGCAAAACGGCGCGGTGTTTCGCAGTTTAGATCGCGCGGGAATTGTGCCGCGCGGTCTAATCGTAAAATTAGCATAACTCCGCGGCGCTCGGTCCCATCGGTGCTTCGGTCGCTAGACGCTGATGCAAGCTGGAGCAAGTTACAGCGAGCTCAGGCGTAACCGGGCGAACTAGCGTAAACGCGCCGACCTTAATAGACACGCGGCTCCGCGACGACGCCCTGATATAATTACCATGGGCCCGAGGGACGTTTTCAGCCGGCGCGGCGGTCTCCGGCGATTTCGAGACAATAAGGTCCATGCAACCTCCTTACAGACAGACGCACCCTCTCCATCGACGGAGATAGTTCTGATTATTAGCGATTATAAAGCGTTTCGATGCACAATCCCACCGGCAATTACACGCCCCGCGGATCGCACGACGATCTCGCGTGCTGGCAGCCAATCGGAGACGCCTAATTGTCCGCCTCAGATGCGTCTACCTACCGGCGCGAACCGTTTCGCGGTAATTGGAATTTTTCTCTGGCGGCCATTAGATCAATTGCCGCCTAATTACCTTTAATCTTATTACCGGTTTTTTATCGCGTCGACTAATTTCATTCGCGGAATCGCGTTCATAGGCGCGATCGTCGATCCTTTTCTTATCGACTTCTCATTTACAATCAATCGCAGGCAATTATAAGTAACGTTAACATTATATCGAGACTGTAATGAGTGTAACTCAATCGGCAGGACACAGGGAAGCTGGAAGTGTAACTATGCGGTCGTAGTTGTATGCTGGAAAAACCTGTTCACCGAGTCTGGCGGAGCGCACTTTTATTCCGCAAGTCAGTCTATTTGCATAAGTTAGAAGATAGCGGAGTACCGTGATTTAAGATTATGAACTCCGTAGGTATCACTTTTTACTGAGTTACGAAGCCCCTTGATTTATTAGTGATCTTCTGGACGGGTTCTGAAGTCAATGATCCAACAGAGGCGTGGTCGTCCAGCATTCCCGCCGACCCTAAATTTCCCCCAAGGACAAATCTTCGAATAACTTCGAAGAATGAGACTGTTTCATTTCCAGAAGACTATCTTTACTGTTTCTCTCGCGACTCTGAATGAAAGCCAGACTAGTGCGGAGCAATTGAAGCTCGCGTGTGGTCCGGTGAGACATAAACGGCCCAGTAATAAAATGCAAGCTCCTCGCGGCAACGCGCATCCGCGGAATAAAAATTGAGGAAATCGGGTCGAAGAATTCGCACGATTCTTCTATCCTCGCCGCAGTATCTCGCTCGGCGGACATTTTATTAAACTGGAACCCTCTTTCGCATAGTTGTCAAGGATTCCATGGATCCGCTGCGGAATCGCGAGCATCCTTACGGAATTTTTCCGCGTGTCTAGCCGGCTGGTTGGGATTCATTGCGCCGGCCAAGTATTTTGTTTCATTCCGGGGCGTTCCGGTGGTGTACGAGTTCGTTGTGGGGCCAGGTCTTGATGGCCGTGAATCGATCATAGGCGTGCACAGAGTCTGGGAAACCGAGCACGATCCACGGTTTATTCCGGTTTAGCCGGGGTCCGACTCGTCGTATAACTCGCGGCCCTCGTTCGAGAATTCGTTCGCATGGCCTGCGAGCGTTAAGCGCAAATTAAGCCGAGTGACGCGATAAATTTCATTAGCCGGGGCCGTTCTGTGACGCGGTAACTAGAGCTGAATGGGGCCGAACCGTCGGAAAACACGGCGGCTCCTCAAAGGGCCGCTTATTTGCTCTTATGACGCGTAAAATAACGCCCCGATACGGCGATTCCGGCCACGAAATCGTGGGCATCACTCTCCCTCCTCACCGCCACCACGCGCACTCCTCGTCCCGTGAACCCATGGACACGTTTTTAGCAGCCGTTTCTTCATGGTCCTCCAACGGATGATTACCTTCATTCGTTAAACCGCGCAATAACTCGGAACCGGTAACCGAATACCCGAGCGTGACTCCGTCATGCGAGCAAATTTATTTTGTCGTTCCGCAGGACGCGTTACCGTATCCCTATCACGCCAATGTTCTTTACTTCGCAGGCTTTCGGCCCGTTGCTACGATAATAGGAAAACGTGCAAGCTGGTTTTTACTTTCTCTACATGTTGCAAATTGTATCATTCGATCTTCTATTACAGTTCATTATCGGTACGAATCACGACCTCTTACCGCATCGTTATCTACATTGGCTACAATGACTAGAGCTTCTTCATCCACGATGATTTCACAGGAGAGAAGAGAAAATTTATGTTTACTTCTATAAAATTTATACATGTAATTATCGAAATCCCATTATCTAGGCATAGTTGTAAGTACGCTATGGTACTTAATATCTAATAACGAAGATCAGTTAGCAGTTTTAACTGCTATAGTTACAGAGTGTTGTATATATTTGTTGACCTTAGGAATATGATAACTTGATTTACATTCTTAGCATTATTGAGGCATCATATTAATCGCTCGACCTAACATTAAAGCTTGTTTTCTCATTTTTAATTTCTTAAAAAACTGTAAACTACCTATTTAATGTGATTTCATGTAGATTGTGCATGCATGAATATGTGCATACTCTACTTCATCTTGCTGAGTGGAGCAGAAATAAATCTCAGTTGAGGTGTGAAATGCTTAAATAAAAAAAAATAATTGAGACATTTTCTTAAATTGCTGGGATATCCACGCGACGCCTTTAAAGGGAGAAGAGAGGGCAGTGTAGGATAATGTGTTCAACCGAGAGTGGGGATAATACATCGAGTATACAGGGGCGGGGAATGTATGTTTATTGTGTGTCTATTACTTTAATGCTTAGCACCATAATTGCAAAGTTGGACCGGTATGTATGGCCATTTTCCAGTTCAATCTGTGTGTCCAAAACGCAGCATTGTCCTTGGCCATTCCGTTCTAATTATTCATACAAAAGCAAAAGAAATGACGCGAATCCAATCAAACTCGAAATGAACGACATTGGCATACAATAAATATTTATTTCCGAAACGCGACGTCAGAACAGCTTCGTCCGAGCAGTTGTTCCGGTACAGCTACAGCTACAGCATGGCATGGCATGGCACCGCCGCGTATGAACCACATCTGTTCCCTTTTACGTAATATAAAACAGATTGTGGATACGGAACGTTCATTGACCTACTTCCTTGCGTAAATCATTCCCGGCTGTAACGTTTATTTTTCCACGAGCCTCGAAACTTTTGCCGGATTCGTCCGACGACTAAAATATATGTATTTTCCTCGCTAACAAGAGAACGCTAGGCAACTGAGCGACCGTTCGCGGAAACGGGGACGCCAATTAAAAAAGTGAATACAATCCGATTATATTTTATAAAAAACAGCACTGTTTTACCTTATAACGAAACAGGATGAACGGAAGGGAAAAGTTCTGTGTGATATTGAGCTTATTAATTGGAACATTCGGCTGGCTATCCGATATCGCAACATTGAAATGTTTCAAAATTTCAATCAATATTCAGATTCTAATTAAAATGATGAGTGGGTAGTTGTTCACGGTTGAAAAAGTGTGAAAGGATTTTCTGTGCTTTAGCTGTGTAGATTTATGTTTCTGACCATCTTCATCCCTTAAAGATGGAAATGAAAGTAGGAAAAGAGAAAGATTTTCTGTTTTGGCCTCGTGCCATTATAATCTGGATCCGCGCTTCTGATCACTCTCATCCCTTAAAGATTGATAATCTGGTCAAGAGAATGGAAACTGAATTACAGAGGGGGAAGAGGAAGATTTTCATTACTTTCGGCTAACGCTGATCTGCATTTGGGAGTATCCGAATCCTGAAAACATTGATCAGTGAGCAGAGTGCGTGTAGACCGAGACGCGGACCGTTCGGAAGAGGATTTTCAGTGTTTTCACGATGTCGTCGGTCAGTCGGCCTCGCGCTATTATAATCTGGACCTGTATTTCTGACTGACTTCCAGTGAGTCGGACCCCCTTGCAGAATTGAGTCGAGACATGAATAATTCATCCGCGGAACGGCTGATAGGTGGGGTTACAAGAAGGACTCCGTTTAATGCGATACACTGGTTAAGGTGCGGCGGTTTACTGAATAAAATTTCTGATTGACCGGTGGCAGGGTGGTGACGGTAGTTAGTTAACGAGAGAAAGAGAGAGAGAGAGAGAGAGAGAGAGAGAGAGAAAGAGATGGGAACAAGAAAGCGTCGAGTCATATACACGAGGCCCGACTTCGTGCCTGCCTTCATCCCCTATTTCCGTCTTCCGGACACTTCTACGGATTCGGCGGATTTAATCGAGCATTAATGACGAATCGGTTAGATGAAATCTTAACGGCCGTAGCTCGATTACTCGGGGTGGAGGCCGGTGATTAAGGCGTGTATTAAATGTTCCGGGCGAGCGAAGCGACGCCTGTTATTAAATGCGCCGGCTCGTTTAGCAGATATGCAAATCAAGGTGTCATTAGGGTATGGAAATCGTTTAAGTGTCGCCCGGTATTAGGACTTTCGACTGGAAGTTGTTACGGCGCGGCGCGCGGCGTTGCGCGGCAGGAATCTACCTGTGCTACGCGGATCAATTTTAAGTTAATTCCGTCGAACAAGTATGGCCGTCCGTCCCCGCGCGGTTATTCGGCGAGAGATACGCCGGATTGAAATCACCGATCATTGCTCTAATCATCGGTCAGTCGAGACTTCGATCCGACGAGAAATCTCGAATGTCCTGGCAAAATTGCTGCTCGGCCACACGTCGCGTAGCCGCGACCGCGTTACATTGAAATCAACTCGGGTTTCACAGGCTGCGCTCTGACCGACGAGAATTCATTATAAACTGGTTTAACTGCACCCTTAAATCCGCGATTTCTCCGATAACAAAATATTTTGATGAATGCGCGTTACCTGGGCAATAGAAAAATTATACGAAGAATTCATATCACTTTCACAGGAAAATTCCAGGGAATGTTTGAAAGGGTCTGCTAGTGGACTCGTCAGCGAGGTTATCTAGCAGACGCTGGGGTTTCGGAAGGCGGCTGAGGACGGTACACATATAAGGATCGCTGACAGATCAGATAGTAGCGGGAAGGTGTCGTCCAATTGTCCATCAGTTGGCGAGCGTAGGAGGTAGCAGCCAGAAATCGACCGGTAGTTCTAAAAATTCAACAGTACATGAATAAGTACACCG
This sequence comes from Lasioglossum leucozonium, assembly GCA_028454225.1. NCBI lineage: Eukaryota > Metazoa > Arthropoda > Insecta > Hymenoptera > Halictidae > Lasioglossum > Lasioglossum leucozonium. The sequence goes on along the minus strand of CM052219.1, from coordinate 6,596,019 downwards.
AATTTCACGGTTTCATCCTTTATGTAAAGTTTTGGTCGACTGAACTTTCTGTGTTCGATAAAATTTAAATTCGGCAAAATAACCACGATTGTGAAAGGTCAACGCTGACGTCAATCGAGTCTATCGTTCGACGATCTACTTCATTCATCGATCCCAGCAGACTGGTGCTACTTTACAAAAGGTATGGTCGAATGAAAAATTGTTTACCCTACTGAGAACTGTATCATACTCCGAAGAAGATCGCAATCGTGGACATTTTCAAACGTATTGTGTACCGTGCCGAATAACTCTGACAGATTGAAGGTCCTAACAGCATCTGGCGTCTACGTGTCAATCAAAACGAGTGACTCCGGTGGATCGATATACTCGAGACGAGTCGACGAGTCGCGCCTGCCGTTAATAGTAATTTCCTGGGGCCGAGGAAACCCTTTCGCGGTCCGGCAGCGAGTAAACAGGGTGTAAACGAACAATCGGGGCGCCTTCGATAACATCAAGCCATTTACGGTTTCTCGTTCCTCTTCTATCCGTTACGGTAGACCTGAAAGGATACACAGGAAGGAGCTGTCGTCCGCGGACTAGGCTTTTACTAGAAAATGCACGGTTCTTTGCGCATCAAGGCGGCGGCACTGTGTGGAAAGACAGAAGGGAAAGAGAGAGGGAGAAAGACAGAGAGAGAGTGAGATCGGGGCTGTGGGAACAGGGTAACCGAATACACAAACGGAAACCCCCGATGCGAGAGAAGGCGAAAGCCCTTCTTCGCCCTTCCTCCCCACCGACACGAACAGAGGTGATAGCTCGTGTCAGCCCGCTTTATCTGACCGTGACTATCTGCCATTATTTCTTTTCACGCTGCCTCGCCGCGCCGGTGTCCGATCCGTGAAACGGTTCCGATCGATCGGTCAACCGTAACTTTTGATCCATCTCGCTTCCTCGCCACTTCCATAAACTTCCGCGGGATCCTCCGATTGACAGGGACTTAGCCTGATTTTTCGAAATACTCGATTTTCCTCGAACCGCAGAACCAAAGCAACGTCTTTCGTCTTACACGTAGAAAGCGACTTTCACCGTGTTTAATTGAACTCCGAGCGGACTCGATTCCCTCTCCTCTTCATCCGCCTTCCTCCCCCGCGTTCGAATTAATTTGAATTCGAGCACACGCTTCTTGCTTCCCCGAGAAGTTTCGTTGGCGAGTTCACTACCTCGGGAAGGTTTATTTCGATTAGGGGAAAGGGGTTGCGCTGTTTGGCGGGCTCCTTTGTGAACCGATAGTTGCCCAGTTCCGACGCGACGGGGATCTCCGTGAAAAAAAAGAATTTTGGATCTCGCTTAATGAGAGGCGAGCTGGCTTTCGTCTTATTCTTAGAACAGTCGAACTAAGAGCTAATGGCGTGGATCGCGCACGATATCTCCTGGCAGTGATCAATTAATTATCGGCCGCGATCCGCGGGGTGGAGTCAGAGTATTGTCGGATCACAAAAGGGACACGACTTTAATCTCGCGTCTCGCCGTACGATGCCTGAGCCATGACTGGCAGAACGGGGGGAAGCAGTCATTATCAGATGACACCCATTATTTCATTCGTACGTCCGTTCCGTGCGTCGGGCTCCGTTCGATTTAATTACACATTCAATTTGGCCCGACCTTATCGTAATCGCCCACGGGTTTGCCCAATAACGCGGCCCCGTTAATGACTTCTAACTCCTTGAAACCGCGCGGGGGATCGCCCACGCGAAAACACCAAAACAGGTGCAAATATATCGTGCCCTCCGCAACAATCCCTTTCAGTCGTCGAATAAGATTGAACATTAATTACATGCCGGACGGAATAGTATTATCGTTTCCTCCATCAATCTCCATTGTCAGCGAACCGACAATGCTGTACCCACTGTGAAATCTTTGTTACGGGATAATTAGCTGCATGCTCAAGGCCATCGAGGTCTCCCCCCCTCTCTGGCCTTTGTCCACCGTATTCGATGGGCCTTGCTAATATAAACATACGCGGCTCTGTTCGCTGTTTATGCCAATTTTAAAATGGCCAAACTCAAATTACTCTTCCCGTCGCTTCGGGTTTACCAAACGATTCATTTGTATACTTGAACTCACGTTTAAATCCATTTGTTTTTAGCTTCACAAATTAACAAAATGGACAATAATTCAGGATATTTATTTATTATTCTAGTTTTACTTATTTACACATAAGCATAAAATAATTTTAGAAGACTTTTAGGGACAATTTGTCAAACTCTATTGTACGAATAAATAATTCCTGGCCATTTTGAGCAACTCGAATCTAGCACTCCGCTATCGTCCGAACATTTCAATGCAGAACAGTTTAACAAAGTCCATTTTTCTTAATACGGCAAGCCTCTTAATTCCAGCAGAATCTTCCCCATTTTCTACGGAAAAGTATCTTTCCACTCCAAGACCGTGGTCGTTTCTTCAAATAACGCACGAGTCGTTTCACCGAGGAAAGAGACGCCGCGCCATTCCCGGTAATATCCATATTCTTGCCATAAAGGGGGGCCCCGGCTACAATCCCGAAACTCTATTATACCGGCGTTAAATCCGCTTTAACTATCACGACGATTATTACCAGCCGGTTGGCCGATAACAGGGGTCCCAGACCGGTGGCACGTCACAATGGCCGCAATGAACGGCACAGTAACACACCTATGAAGACGTTTTCGTTAGCCCGGCTGGCTAAAGGGTGTCGCGAAATGAGCCTCAATTACCGCGTTTACCCGCGACAAAGGGAACACACGCGCGCGCGCGCGCGCCCGCACGGGCGGGATCGTTCGTCGCGACAGCATCCAGTCACCCTGTCCTAACGCTCCTTCTTCCTCTTTTCTCCTCCTTTTTCTCCGTCGCCTTTGAGTTTGGTACGCGAAAGACACACGACCCGCGAAGTATAAAGAAGAAAGGAAGCCGCGACTGAGAAAGAGAGATAGAGAGGCTGGCCTCCACAAAGGAAGCTTTGCGAGCACTCCAGGCTACGGTCGAACGAGACACCGAGCTCGGAGAATGGAATCCTCGCGAGGAAAGCGCAATCGAGCTACTTCCCACATTTACAATTACATTTTCCTTTCCTTCGAAAAATTCAGGCGACCTGAAATCATCCTCCTCCCTCCCCTCGCATCGTTGTCTTTTAAATATTTTTTCGAGCTCAAGAACAACGGTCCTGATCGAAAGCCACCCGGTATGCAGACGCAGGGTCAAAAGCGGGGGCAGAAACCCGCTAAAAGCCCGGAATTGTCAATCGATTATAAGGCAAGAAAAAGTCCGATATCGAGTCTCGAGCGCGCTAATGCGACAGGTTGATTTTTCCCGGCCGCGCCGCGAATTTTTGACTGGCCTGTGCACCGATTAACCCAGTTCCGTGTCGGGCGTGTGTCGCACAACGGCGTGTCGCAATATCGACGGTCCACGGTCCTTTCCGGTACGCTGATCCCGCCGCGACTATTATACCGCCGCGGGTTTTAATGTTTAATCAAAACAAATTAGTCGTCCGAGGTAGCCTGGCGTGTGCACTGATTCATTGTGCACTTTTGTCGCTGGCCCCGAGAATCCAGTTGGTCGCGAACGAGCGCGCACGCTTTAACGAGCCAGAGCTGTCGGTTCAGATGTTTAGGGGGAACCGCGGCAAGCCGGAAATCGGACGTGACAAGTGGCGACATGATGCCGGCGTTTTAGATATTAATGCTAATAAATCTGGCAACACGCCTACGCGGCGAAACTGGTAACTATCCGGCCCGGCTCCTCTTCCCCCGTTGCCGACGGTGAAAGATGAATAATAGAATACGCTCCAACCTGGCTTTCGGCTGACGTAATCTGACTACCGACCTAGTCGAGCATCGAGTTTCTCCTATTTGACAATAACAATTGCCAGGAAACGATGTTCATTAACCTTTTCCAGCCCCGTGTACCGAGCCAGACGCGACAGTGATTTTTGCGAATAATTTATTTCGCTGGCTTACCGTACCGTAAATTAACACTGAACCTACCGAGCATTCAAAGCGATTAAAATTGTTTAGCTTATGAAAATGGCAAGGTTCTGTTTATTTCGATTTTGTGCCATTTTTATTTTTTATATGTGTTTGGACAAAAAATGTATCGAATCAATTTCCATGTATGTAACTTTATAATTTCAATAATTGTGAAATGAAAAATACAAAACCATTTGATCGGTAGTTGTAGGTTTAGTGTTCATTATCTTCGACATATACCAAAATTATTCAACAAATACAAATCATCCACTATAACAGATATAACGATTTTAAAAAACCATCTAATTCAAGTCTTTAGGAAACGGGTATTTGACAAAATTAAAAGTAAGTGCACACAAAAATATCATAACGGAAGAGCGGATCTTGAGAGGCAAAAGTTTCCAAGTCCAGTAGATCGTCAAATTCAAACTTCAATTTCTGGAATCAGAATTGGGCACGCAAATATAACCCATTCATTTTTGTTAAATGAAAAAGAAAACACAATTTGTTATATACGTAAAATACCTTAAGTTGCCCAGATCTTTACCCATCCTGTTAGGTTTTGGCCAGTATATCAGGGATACAAAAATGTATACTTAACCCAGACCTTAGATGTTGAAGCAACATTAAATAATTAAATTAAAAAATATAAATATATTTTAGTTTAACGACTCAGATAATTTTTATTTTCCATAAAAAAAAAATCCGCTGTATGAACATTGAAATGATCCACCGATCAAGTGTACTTTCGATGACATTAATCCTACATTTCTAACGTTGGCGGTTTAATAGTTTAATTTAATTTCCGCGCAACAATGACATTAAAGAATCGGCGTAACATGCATTCATCAATAATAAGCACACGTTCCTCGAGCAGCTTGTATCAGCTGCAGCGACAGATTGGAAGATTAATCACCGCGGAAATTTCTTTCGTAACGTATACCCGAGATAGTGTTCCCGTAGCATTTCGCCATTGATTCGGTATTCAATGTTCACCTAATTTTCCTTTCAACACGGGCTATGTATATCGCCGCTGCTTCGCGCGGATCAACGCGACTGTCAGAACAATGGCAAGACAGTCGAACGGTTAATTACAACAAGCGAAACGTAACACCGGGCACAACGGTTTTTCGATTCAGATAGAACCCGCGTAATTTATTGACGCTCCGACAGATTTAATCGGGGGACCGAATTAAATTCGCGACGTTGTTAATTAAATTACTGCCGCTGGGTTGGACGTTTCGAACGCTTAATCAACGTCCCTGCGGGACAAGAAAACTGCGATCGTTCCAATAGTTCGGAATCTTTCTGAAATTATACCGGAAATAATTTTCGTTTCGCCGGCGACGCGATAGTACAAATTAATTCGCTAAAATGAAATCCGTCTAAAAGAAATCCTAATTTAAAAATCATTGGAAAATGTCGGATAGACATTATTTAATTTTCGAAGACTAAAGAGAAGAACTTCGTCCTAAAAATGATTTCGAAGAATTCTAGAAAATGCTAGCCAGACTACCTAATTTTTGAAGATTCTCAAAGGAAAATTAACTCGCCCAAGAAGCACAGTGATGCATGTGGCAGGTAAATATAATCGACACTGATTGTCCAGACGATTATTTACGAGATATTGATGTATGAGGTCCAATGTTGACCTCGTCAATGCGTGTGTGACCGCAGGAGGTCAGTGACGACGTGCGAGCATCGTTTAGGGTGAAACGTATGATGGGGGCAAAAAGGAAACGACCGAAGGAAAAATGTCGAGGAACGTGGCTCGGGCCACGCCTTTCTCGGGATACGGTATTTAAAGTCATCGTCCCTCTAGCCTAGAAACGGCTTCGCATCGGTGGGAAATCTTTCCCGCCCGCTAGACTCCCGCTGCACCCGCCATTTTTAATTGGTTCCGATCGCTGATAATCGGTAATTTAAGCTCCCCCTTTCTGTTCTGATTGCGTGGCGTTACGAATCCCCGGCTGGCCGGGGAGCGACCGTGATTCGCGTTATCGGTGTCGCCGTTTCAATTTTCTTAATTGAATAATGTCGATCGGCGATAGAGTCAGCCTACATTACCAGAACAATGTCGCCTAATTGTTGTACGTCTGGATAGAATATAGCGAATGTAGCTTCGAAAAAACAAAGAATCGCAGTACACGAGGGTGAAACTCGGGTAAATTAGTTGCAGCGTAATCACTGCTAATTATCGTGTAGCTATTATTCTCTTTTGCGACATGGATTCATTAAGCGCATAATCCATTGTTTATTGTACTCGAATGCTATGATAACGAGGTGAATCGCGTAAGATTCGATTATGTTTCGCCGAATATTGATGCTGAAGTTGTAATATTGAATAATTGCGTGACCTAGTAACAGCGATGGCATTGCGGGAGGATTAGAATCCATGTTGTTTTCGATTTTACGGGGAAAATCGATCGGTGCCGTGGTCCGGTGGATGATTAGGTTAAATAGAACCACGATACAACGTCGGAAGTTGCAGCTCACGGAGTATGCGCGTGATAATTCACGAAGGTCGTTAATGGCGCATTGTATTGTGTCATATCGTGTTCCTGCATCCTGCACGAGGGCGCAACGGAATGTCTAATCTACCCTCAACAGCACAATCAAGGCTCGTGTGCAATCTTCCTACTGGCAATCGGCCACGTACACGCTTGTTTCTCGGATGACCCATCTATTTGGCGATGTATGCCGCAATGAATAAATTGGTGCCGTGCAATAAAACGATTTCGATAAATCAGATGTAATTTATTTTACACTATTTACACGGCACGATCGTCTGCCGACTTAACATTAGACGATTGTTTAACAGAACTAGTGATCCGTAGCGGTAGTGAATCGAAAACGTGGTTTTTTGAGACCGAACGATGTCTCTGAGAGCGATGCGGGTCTCTCGTGAATGAAAATTCTCGGAGGATCGGTAACCTCTCGCTGTTCGTAAACGGTTCGTCGGCGTAAGTCCGTTACAACGATTTGTAGGCGTCCGTCCGATGCAACGATTCGTAAGCGTCTCTGCCGCGCTGCTTCGGGACAAATTCCGAGGTAAAAAATCGAGTATGTCTCGACAAGGCCGATTTTGGGGGAAAAAACGATTCTATTCGTTAGTTAACTTGAGGGAGGAGGAACTTCCCATACAGCCCTCGCCGGTGGAGGAGGAAAGGCCCAACCCTCAAGTTAACGTAGGAAAATTCTATTGTTTCCCGAACCCCGTGAATTCGAACGCGACTTTACCCCGAAGCAACGCGATTTGGGCCCGAGCGGCTTGCAGATGTTTTATTACCCTTGGTAATAGCCCGGTGACAATTACCAAGGGTTTTTTTCTGTCCGGTTGTTGGAACCGTGTCCAAGGATGCCGCGCGACGGGACGTTACCGTATGGCCCGAATGACCTGTACATGCGGCTCAAGGAGCGCAATCCCTTGGCCGCCGCACATGCTGGCCCAAAACGGCCCGCAGTGTCCGCATCTGAGACCTCGTATACCTCGCAAGCGGTACTCAAAAAGAGGGATCGCACAGATGGACTTTATGGCCCCTTTTCAATACCGTCAGCTCGAATCCTCGAATGTCACGTACAACACGTCGAAGACTAGCATTCTTCAATGTAATGAAGGACGGTAAGAAATCGAAAAAGGGGCCTCTAACGATATTAGAAGCATAAAAATACGCGCGCCACCTTGGCCGACGCGAATACGCGCGAGGGATCTTAACACGCAATTTAAAGAGTCCCGTTGAAACGGTCTCCAAATTCAGTCAATGATACACATAAAATCACCAAAAAATATTTTAGATGAATATGGTAATTTCAGCTTTTCTATTTTCCTTGAAACTATTAGCATACAAAATGAGATCAATTCCGCTAAATGAACACAGATTTTAAAAATTAATTAGAGCGGCTTCTGGAATAAAATTAATGACATCCGTGAAGGTTCGATTGCGTCGATTCTCTCAGCATGCTAGGCTCGATGCAACAAAAATATATGTAGCGACATTTTCAATATTTTTTATATCAAAAAGTAGCTCCTCCATTCATTAGAAATGGTTCTTCATTAAAAGTGGCTTCTCGTTCACTTGTCAATATCGCAACTCAATAATCGTAGAAACCCTATCTTAATGAAGACGCAGCTTCGAGCGTCTCGGAATTCTCATTAGCGTAAGTAGACTACACAGACTCCTAATTCCGGAAGACTTTTATCAAATGAATACAGCGTGTTAGTGGTTCCCAAACCTGTGGAACCCGATTATCCTCTCCCCCATGTCGGGAAAACCGGGAATTAGTTATCGCGAGTGGATGTTACGAAATTCCGTCGAGCTCATTCATATTCCCCTCGGTACTTTGTTGCGGATCGAGGCTGCATAGGCCTAGCTCTCGTGGCCGAGCCACAGATAACGCGATCTTCACACGCGCCGAGCGCCAACAGGATTTCGAACATCCCCGTTTTCCCGAAGCGACCGGCTCTCGCTCGCTCGACTCCGCTCGCGCTTCGTGTTCTACGTTTTTGCGCTTCGAGCGGATAAACGCGCGCGTCCGACCAAATCGTGAAGCGCTCCTCTCGCCGCCGGAGAAACTGTTATCGTTATTAAACGGTTTAGCTACGCATTGTCCGCGACTTATGCGAACGTAGGCGAGTCACGGGCCTCGTTCTCGCTTTCTTCCTCTGGTCAATGGAGGTCTAACGACTCTGAAGCACCGTTGATTCATAGACTGACTTTTTCTCGGCGAATAGAACCAGTCCGAAAAAGACAACGCCGTGGCACGGAGATGTTCAAAGAAATCGGGTCGATGCTAATTATCCTTGCGACGAGATCAATCGTGGGTAGAATAATCGGCCCGACGCTGCATCGCGTTCGGCTAATCGTGGCTTAATTCGAGACAGTCGCAACAATGATGGATGACCCAATACCGCGAGTCCTCGTAAGGAATGTTTGCAGAAATTTCATGGTCACGAACCTCTGACCAAACACGGGTCACCGGAGACAGTCGGTTACCCAATATTGGTTGTCTCCGTGTCAACAGAAGAATGCGAGGCACTGTTTGATCAGCCGCAAAAGGAAACACGGGTCGGACTAATATTGAATTCAAGAATTCGAAAAGCCTTACGCAAGCCCGTGTGCTTGGACCGGGCATAGTAAACTTTTGGTGCATCGCTGTTTTCGGAAGATCGATGTTGTCTTCCTCACGTGAAATCGCGTTTACACGTTATCTTCAAACGTTCAGTAATTCACGGAAAAGAGAGAGAGAGAGAAAAGAGAAGAGAGAGAGAGAGGGATGAAGAGAGAGAAAGGGCGGAAGAGAAGACAAAACACCCACGGCGACGGTGAAACATTCCATCGTCCTTGAATTGTAGCAGAAGAGGATTAACACGAACTTCCCAGTAACCAGGATTTTTGTAAGCATCCATTACAGCGATAAATTACTTTTTACCTCGCGCGATGTATTTCTACGGCGCACTGTGATTTGTGTGCGAGATAACAGCAGAGCAGTTAAAAAAGAATTACGGCGCCCTTATCCATCTACGCGGCCCGAGCTCGTAAATTAAAAATCAACATTCGTCTAGCTCTCAAACTCCAAGGAACTCGCCGTGTACAGTTTTCCCTTGTTAGGGTCGCGTGACTCGGAACACAGCGAAACGTTCTCGAGGAGTATCTGTGCGTTAATTCCTATTGGTTCACCGGATGATTTAACTCTTTGCGGTTGAAAACTGTTTCTATTGCATTCTGTGATGGGTGTACCTATTTTCTCTGTGGAGTAAGATGGCGTAGGTACTGCAGTGTTGAATGCCTCGATTGAATTAAAGAGAACGGGAATAATAATTTATGAAACCGAAAAGAAGGAGTCTGTCTTTAATGTCTGTCAAGCGATTAGTCTTGCCAGAGGTATTCGTCCACGAAGGATTATCTCTGACGTGTTCCTCTGGGCGATTTCACACCTTTTTTACTGCAGCTGAATCATATTTCGATCTAATATGATCTCACATCAGTTTCCACGCTCTAAGAAGGAGTTAACGGGATGAAATTCGTGTTTAACACCAGGGAACAAATTAAGTTGGCGAAACAAGGAAAGAACATGGTTGAGCTAGTGGCGGATCCAGCTGGTTCGAAGCGTTTTGCTGCGGTAATAAGAGAACCTCGGAGAGGTCTATTTGCGAGGTAGCAATTAGTTTTTCAATTTCCGTGCGAAAAGCGTTCGGTCGTTGCGTGCGTTCCGATACTTTCTCGAAGACGGTCGGAGGTGCAGCGCGTAATCGCAGGAGAACCGTTCGAGAGATCGCAGCCCCGAGGTCGTTCGCGGCGAGACCTCCATTATTCTCGAACTCGAGCGGAATAAGAACCGGGCGAGCTCGAATGTTAAGCCACTCCCACGAGTGCAAATGCCCGGGAATGCGGAACAATGATTGACGGAAACTCGGCCGACATTATTCGTTCCTCGATAAGGGAACAAACACATCCTATAAAACCGAACATTTTTCCACGCGCGCACCGCGCCGCGCCGCGCCGGTGCTCCCGCGCTAAAACGTATCGTTGTTTCCTTTGTCGCTGATCGACGCGGCTGTTCCAGATCATCGCGAAAGACCGCGCGCACCGTCTTTCTCTGAAAGGATCTCCGGGGGAGAACCACCTAGTCATGCGAGGTGAAATCGGTCGGTTGCGCGCGGCGATCGAACCGATCAATCGATCGATCGTTTGCATTCGGCCCTCGACCGTATCGTGCCCGAGAGCTCGATCGCGGAGATCGATCGATCAAACGATCGGGGCCCGATCACCGGCCACGATAGAAAGGAAACGAACTTTATCAACGATGTTTAAGCCCAAGTTGCCGATTGTTCTTGGATCTTCTGTTTGCCGGGACGGACCGCTCCAGGATCCTTTTGTTTTCCGAGAGAGAGTAAGAACCCGGCACACGTTCCACGGGATTAGGTTTCTGCCGAGTTCCACTCCGGCCGATTGTAAGTGCAATAGTAATACGACGGTTCTGTGAGATGGATAAAGTCCATTGTCGGTAGCAGTCCTCGACGTATTTCAATTAAATTGCCTAATAGAAGACTAAGAAAGCCAACGGACAATACGAAAATTGTAATCGGCAGTTGTTTGATCCAGTGGAAACTGGTAAAATAAATCGATAACGTGTCTTACGGGAGACCGAATAGGATAGGGGAGTACTAATCTCGGGGAAGAACCCGGAATAATCAGGTTTCGGTTACACGGCGGAGCAAAGAGTCGCGCGTGTAATTTCCATCATCGGATCGAGACCGAGGCTCGTGTTTCACCGTTATTTCTCGGATCACGGTTTCCGACGAAGAGCATCCCTAACGCGTCGGATTCAAAGAGCCACGCAAATTACATGGTGCGTTCTTCGCCCGCTAAAGATAACGAGGACAAACTCGTCGACGAGATGGAGGGTAAGACCCGAACAAGGGGGAATCCGGTGAAAAAAAGGTTACCGGCTTCTCCCCGGCAGGGCCTGGGCTGATTCAACGCGGCCGCATAATTCGAAAGACGAGAAAGGTGCCAGGAGGTGTGTTCGTTTCAGGAATCCACTACCCTCCCGGTCCTTTCCCGTGGCGAAACTCGCGCCGCCGTTTTCGCCTTGTTCCTACGGTTCGACGTCGACCGCGAGAATCACGGTGGCATCCGCCATTCGACGCGGTTCTCTCCTAGTTCCAAGTGAAAATCGTGGCTGGTCTTCTTAGCGCGCGAAACCGGGTCGCGAGTAATTTGTCACACACAATTCTCCGGGGCGGTTTATACGAATTAATCCGCGCGCGCGCGATTAATGGAGCGCGTTCGAATGGCGAAACTGGGGCGGGATAAGGGGAGCGTAATTGCGGTGGAACGCGATGGCTATGAATAGAATGTTATTATGTAAAATAATGCTCGACGGAATTGACGAAACGTAATAGCCGTACGCGGAGCGGAATTGGTAAGTCGATACATCAAAAATACTCGCGGAGTTCTTTCCTCCTGGTCTTGATGGGAACAGTGTATACCGTAATTGGACCTTCGCAGAGTAAATAGAAAGATTTCGATTTCGTTTCAATTCTTCCGTGTGCGCAATCACACATTTTCCCGGGTGTGCCAGATCTTTTAATTGACTCGTCTTCGTCGATTACCACGGTTTTCTTAACACGTTCGCTACTTCGTTATTTAAAAATGCTGGTAGCGAACGTATTAATCAACTTGCACAATCTAGATATAACACGTATTTAACACTAAACTTACCAGTGTAGTTCAAATGATCGGTGTCATATTTCTCATTTTACAATTATTGAAATTATGAAGTCACTTACATGGAAATTCAGTCAATAAATTTTTTTATCCAAGCACATATTGAAATAAAAATTGCACAAAATCTAAATAAATAGAGTCTTGCGATTTTTATATGCTAAAACATTTTAATCGCTTTTAGTTCAGCAAAATTTTTACTTTGAAAAAATGGGAACTATTTATCTGTGGCTAATACTTTCGCTGATTAATAGTGCCAATAGCAAAAAAACAACTAATCCACAATTGACATAAGCATACCCGTCCAGATCACTAGAATGTAACAAATCCACTATTGTTTCCCACCAGGCCAGGTATTAATCGAGTAGGGGTTGTGTACGGTGAGCCCGGTCCAGGCATTTATATTACTCGGATTTCAATTAAGCGAACCGTTCAATTGATACCGATGGTAATTCATATTATCGATGACTGGGGGAATTGTCGATGATTATCGATTAATTTATGGCTAGTCCCGGACTCTATTTTGCGTGGAACACGAAGACGCCGCGGATTATGTATACGGAAATCCAACGGGCGCAGAAGTATTCAACGAACGGCTCGTAGATCTTATCGAGTTGTTGAGATATCGCGGCGACTGAATTATTGCCGGGGAAAAATTTGTTTAAACGGTAGATTCGCGCCGATCGATATGCCCGTTTGTTACTCGCGTCGTCACCTCCCTCTCGCATCTCTCGATAACCCCTCGATGCCACGGAGAATAAGCTGTACCGGGGGACAGACGTTGCCGCACGGTGAGCTTATTACATGCAAATTACTGGCATATTGCGCGTCTATAGTCTGTCGTAATTGTGACATAATGCATGGGCCCGCGCGTTTGCGTGCGCCAGACGTCCCGCGAGCCGAGAGACTTCCGTCTGCTTCGACCGTGTTGCGAAAATTTCTTTTATAAACGACTGGAAAGATACTTAACATTCGTTCAAACCTGTGTGCTATGTACGTTTACATTGAAGGTAAATATGGATTTTAATTCGTCGATGAAAGCTGCAGAAATTATCGCAGAAATTATCGCAATTTAGTGAACACTGAACGGACAAGAAATTATGCACTGATGCTGTTCACCAGCATCGACGTGTGGAACGTTAGTGATCGCTAGACTGTGAATTTTATCCAGGCTAGTTTTCAAAGTTGCAAATGGCATGGGTACATAAGATTCGTGACATCTAATAATATTAAACGTGCACATTGCGAATGGAACTTTTGTGACATTTTAATTTTGTCTGAAGATCTAGTTAGCGAGGATAAACGATGTTATACATACTGACGAGGATGAGAAATTTAACGATGTTATACTGTAGAAATTCCAATCAACAATGTGACGAGAAAAGAGTCCGTACTATCGAAGAAAGCATCGGATCTCTGCAATACCGTGCAACCGTTCGAAACAGTCAGAGTGCACATTCCAACTGAAACAGTCAGCTGCACCAGCCTCGTCTCTCGCCAGCCGGAGACGTAGGAATTCCGGCTGATCTTTCGTTCTTATTACAACGGGGTGTTGCTCACGGACTTCCTCGTTGAATGAACAACGTTGATGGGTTGCGTTTAGCAACTAAATCGAGCCGCGGTCTGCGTGTGCGGCTCGCGAGCGGCGCGGCGCGGCGGCAGCGCGTTGCGGGGCGCGTTTAAGAGAGCGCGGCATCATCAAACATCTCACCGCTAGGCGAAGCGATGATGGATAACCCGTGATGAAATCATTCATGCATCAGCATTCTACCCGCTGCGCGCGAGAGAGGGAGTGAAGAAAAGAGCGAGAGAAAGAGAGAGAGAAAGGGAACGATGGATCCCGTTCCGAGTCCAGTGCATGGTGGTCAGTGCATGCTCATTTACCTCGTACCGTTAGCCTTTAATTACTCATTGATTTATTATTGACGATGGTGTTGGGTGCAATATACCTTTTGCACCTATCTTTTCACGTTCGTCACAGGGCTGCTGCGACATGACCAAAAAGAAAAAAGGAAAACGAAGAAAAAAAAACACATCGCTGCTCTCGCCGATATATCGACGGCTTTCTCTCGTCGACTCGATCCGAAATGACGGACGCGCTAATGCGAGTGTCGCGGCTGCATCTTAAAACCCCGACTGCAATTAACCGCACTCGCTATAAATCCGTGGAGCCCGCAAGGCATTCCCACTGAAGGATTTCTTTCGCTATGGCCCCGCGACTGTGATTGACTCTGCGACGCCGATGTCAAGGGTGTAATATGGTCGACCTGCTGCATCGGACGGAGAATCACGGTGATGTAACTGGCATTACGATGCACTTCGGACCTGGCTATAGAAATTGTGTTCGTCGTGGACACGGGTAATTGTGCTATTCGATTCTCTTTGGGAGATGCGTGTAGCAGAGATTGAAGGGATATTGTAACTGCTGAAGACGCGACCGTGATCGAAAATATCCCCGTCCGCTTTACAGACGCAGCTGCATACGAGTATATGATCTGTTATTAGAATATAATGTTCATCTTTGCTTACATCTTTGCGACACTGTTATTTGATCGAGTCTAATAAATTAATATGTATTGTGATATTGTCGAGTAGATTAATTTGATTAGGATATGATGGTATCACCCAGATAGCACGCGAGTCCTAGTCGCGTCTTTTTCACGTCCTTTTTATAGATCTGAACGTCTTACGTCCTGAATATATGTCTTAAAGACGTTTTAGAATTCAGCAGACGTTCAGAAGCTGTCCGGTACACCCCTTTAAGATGCCTGAGTGTCCAACAACACACGTCTTTAAGATGTCGCTGTGCCATCTGCGAATATTTGTTTATTGAAAGGCACATAATCGTGCTGCAAAGTAGCTGTTGCCGTCAATCTATTAAAAAGTCCCCAGCCATGGGACATGAGACAAAAATGATGGAATAATCGTCGGCGAATAATGTGTTAAATTGTATCTTCTCGCTCATCTGCCGCGTAAAGCGAAGCTGAAGGCGACGAAGCCGTAATCGGTGGCCGATCGCGTCTTACTCCGATCTCGAAGCGCCGATCGAATTTAATCCGCCGGTCGGCGCGGCGCGGTGGCGCGAGTCTATCAGCCATATTCGAGAGTGCCGTGACCGTGGCGTCGAACAAATCCAGTTACAAGCATCTATCATCGTTACAGAAATAAACGGCGGTGACCAGGAACACAGGGTTTCTCGTTAAACCGTGAAACGCGCGGAAAATCGAGGCAGACGTTTCGCGTAATTGATGGATAGCCGGTCGTCGTAGTCGCAAGGACACCGATCGGCCGTGTCGCTGGCTGACAGCGCTCGTTTCCCGAGGCCGTGTCGTATCTAATAGGTTTTCGTGTTTAAGCTGAAAACAGGATGACAGTGTTTATACGGGGCTAGTCTGGCAGCCGCGCTGCGCCGCGGCGCGACGCGCTTCTTCGTCGCGTTGTCGATCCTCTTCGGTCCGCTCGACGACGTTATTTCTCGCGCTTACTTTCACTCGCGCGAGAGGACGCGAGCGAGTACGAAGCGGAGTTTCCTCCTTTACTGCTCTCGCTTCGGGAACGCGGTGCTCGCGCGGCGCGTTATTAGGAATCGTTATCGAAGACAAGTTTTCAACGGCGCGGCTAACCGATATTGACTTTTTGCCGGCGCGAAGGCATGCATACAAATTACAGCCATTACAGGCTCATAGGAGCGTTCACTTTCCAGCGACACGTAATAAATTGTCTTCTCTTCGAGAAAACACGCGACGGAAATGTTGGCCTGCTATCGGGCCCCCCGGACCTGATTTTATATTTCCCCGATCAGCCACGCCGGGGACTCGAAATCGTTCGGACCACTTATCGGACGGCGTAGAATGACAGCCCCGAGGGACACCAACCGGATCCTATATGAACTATCGGCGAGAGAGGAGAACCCAGTATGGTCCCTCACGTTCTTATTTCTCGGCAGATTATGTAGTCCGCCGCCAATCTATATGAGTCCGTGCTCATCCGAACTGTTTTTCTTCTGTTTAGCTTCTGACGATTTTTCTTGAACTGTGTCATTATTTCAGCGAGTTACCACTAGTTATCGAATGTTTCACGTGACAATCATTTGCGAGCAGAAAATATTTTTATTCGTAACCGTGTTCCCCATTCGTGTTGATGATCGAGGCTAGAACATTTTAGTTTTCAGTTCACACGAATACAGTTTACAAGTTTAATCATTGTGGATTTAACAGGGGTAGTTTTAAGATTAGAATGAAGGCTAGATATTTTTTCAAAACATATAATTAAGAACTAATAAAAAAAAACAGTGTTTTTGGATCATTTAGATTAAATGGTTACAAAAAAGAAAGGCGACATGAAAGACGTTGGGTCTAGCAAAACTTCTATTCTAGATTTCTAACGAAAATTCACTGCGCATTTAATATTTCACTAAGCGTGTTACATTGCCAGCTGAGAAATCACGGCGATGTAACTGACGTTACGATGTACTTCAAACGAACTTAGGGAAATCGTATTCACTGTGAACACAGGTAATTATACTATTGAATTCTCTTTGGTGTAGCACAGATGGTAGACTCAAAGGAAATTGTAGCATTTGAACACTCGATAACATTCGATGGAAAGGAGAAATTCCAACTGCTATTAGAACATAATATTTCGAAATCAACTTGTTTCTTTACAATGAAAATATATCTTATTCTTTTATCGCAAGAGTTAGTCCATATCCGTTTCTCGAAAACGGTTCTGGAAAAAAGTTCACATTAAACAATCATATTCGACACCCGTGCACCATGGCCAATTTAAAAACGAATTTCACCAATAAGGAAGTAGCAACAACCATGTCAATAATTATTTAATAAATTGCAACCTTCTGATACAGTCGAGGTAACATGCCGCGGCTCACCGAACGCGGAAGGAGACAGCCGCACGAAAGCGTTAATAAAGATATTATATTATTTCTAATACAGATATTATCTCCGCGAAACCGTAGGCGCGTTGCATATTAACGATATCCTCGTGTTTCGCTAATGCACAGTTTCCGTGCGTTTTTCCCGGGTGTTGCCCCTAAATTTCGCAACGTGTCAAACGGGTCCGCGGTTCTCGAAGCGCTCGCGGGTACTTCCGCGAAAGATTTTATCGGACTTATTACCGTCGCCGATAGCGCCTGATAATTCATAACATTTGCTGGTCGGCTCGTTACGGGGCTGAATTCGAGGAATGATTCAGTGGAGCCGATACGACGCTAATTCGACGGGCTGTCCTTTTTCTTTATCGGAGCCGGTCTACCGCGACGCGTAGAGGCCCCTCCGTTAATTTTGTTTCGAGCGTGGAAAACGTACGGTCGGATATTAGCGGCCGCGCGCGAGAAGTGGAAATCTCGATACACGCACGTGCCGGGATCGATAAATCACGAGGCGTGGCGTGGCCGGCCCCGTTCCTGCACTTAGCCAGCATCTAATCTATTATTGAGAGTGTCATTCGGCTCGCCCGCGCGCTCGCATTAGCGCCGCCCGTTTAAATGTCACCCCGATATTTCGAGTGTACGATGTTTCGGCAGCGCGGGAGAGCGAGCGGATGCTCCGGACGAGATGTCCCCTGATTTATTTCTCTCGATGAGATCGAACGAACCCGCCCCTCGTCCCCAACGAGCACTTAACTTTGCCGGAACTCACCTTCTACAGATTAGCCCATACCCCCCCTGCCCCTTCATTTCTTCACACCTGATGCTGGCCACTGCTGTTGTCGCTGGACATTTATTACCAATCAACGGGAATAGCTTCGTCGACTGATAAGCTAGGCAATTACCACGTTCCATGCTGCTCACTACTATAGTTTCATTATTCCTCAATGTATCAGGTTGTCTCAACGGTTTGTATGGTTTTCTACTAATGCGAAATCAGTGAAAGCTTTCAAGATAACAAAACACTGGCGAAAAGGTGATCACCGCTGTTCCTGTGCGCTTGTTACATAATACAGTATTTAAAACCTTCATCTAAGAATAACGCTCGGTTCCGCGCTGTTTCTTACATCGTGTAGATCTACTATTTTTTTGTGGATATTATTTTAATGGAGATGTTTGATCAAGCATGTTTCTCACCCCTAACTTCAAGGGATGTTTTTTTACCCTGCACAGTCGGCGATTGTGGGTATGTGGCGAATATTTCCTCGGGCAATTGTGTCATATCAAAAGCGCATCAAAGTCACTGTATGTTGCTTGCCTGACTTTCTTTTCAATAAAAACATGTCAACTCTACAGAGATTGCGATTGATCTGACAGACACATACTACATTTTTATACGAAGAGTTGATATCTATTCAAATTATACATTTCCACGATAGTTCTCTATACATAGAAATTAAACAAATTTTTCAACAGTGTTCGCATAGAGTTCAGTGTGCTGAAATTTAATATTGTTACGTATTTAAAAAGATTTTCCTCTTTTGGTACAAAACGTGCAGCTAAAATACTTTTCATGTTGCTGCAAGAGGTCTTTGATTCTGCGAACTGGTCGTTTCGAATTTAAATGAAAATGGTGCCAACGCCGCAAATGAATATATGAATGACACCATCCGCTTTCGTAAAATTATAAATACAACTGACTTACGATACATCTCGTAAGAGAAGTAAAAAATAGCGCTTTGAAAGAGCATGCGCGCGATCGAAGCGAGGTCGATAAAAGGGCCAATTTAAGAGCATTCTACATTCCGGTTCCGCTTTACATAAATGCAAAGTGATTTCGGAGATAAGCCCGTTTAAAACGGGTCACTGGTCGGAGGTAGGTTCCCGGTGTGTCGTCCGCTAAAAATAAGCTAAAAATCCTGGGCGTAAGAGGGAAGCGTCGTCCCAAAAAAAGGGGTCAATGCCGAAGGCGCAAGTGAAAAATTACCGGCCGACTGCTTTCGCCGCAGCCCCGTGGCAGAAAAAAAAACTAAGTGGTTTCTGTGTTATTACAAACCGGCGTCTAACCCGACGCGTCCCGTACATTATCTCAATCTGCGGCGCGCGTCGTTAATTACGTGTCGTCAACCGACGTCGACGCCGTCGACGCCGACGGATACAGTCACGTGTCCCACGATTCGGTCACGCAGGATCTGACCCCATCCATTCAGGCCCGTTTTCCGCTGGTTAATTTCGTGCACGCGATAAATAATAATTCCTAATGGAACCGGACGCGGCTGTCGCCAAACAAATCAAACTCCATCGGACCGCTTGATCTCTCTTAATGTGACGATCGTGTCCGTGGCGTGTTCACAGAAATCCAAAAGGAGAACCCTTTCGAAATTTTTTTTCTTTTTTTTTGCTAAGGAGAACGTGATCGCGAGATTTTCGGCTATCTCCACCGAAAACGCGAAGAAAAAATGGAAAATGAATCTGAGCGCGTTGGCGAACGTGAGTGGAACACGGTCTAGGGGCCTAGCGCAGCGTTCACGTGTGTGATCCAGGCTCGTCGGAGGTCCCAGCCGGGCTTAGGAGACCAGTTGCTCGCGATAAATACGACACCGAGGGGTTTTCGGTGCACGTGCGTGCACGGCCTACGAGAAAACGAACTTGAACCGCGTCGCGGCGGTGCACCGCAGCGCGGGGACCTCGTTTCGCCGCGCGGAACCTCTAAATGGATCTCGTAGACCCGCCGATCCGTTTTCAACTGCTTGAAAAAGAGCAAGGGTAGCATTAGCCCAGCATCAAAGCTAAAGGAGCCGGCTGAAGGAGTGTCTCGCGAGTGCTCTTAACCCAAAAACGTCGAGTCCGTTCTCGTCGCTCGGTGAATCGCTCGCGCCAAGCGCCAAGCCCCGCCTAGCGGTGTGCATCGTGTTGTGAGGCGGCGGCGTTACGAGATCGATCGGCCAGGGTTTGTGCAAGCCTGTAATAATTTTTTTCAAAAGAAAAAACCGGCCCACTCTCGTATTGCAACGGCCGATGTAGGTCGTTCGTTTCGTACGAGAGCGCGAAGTGTTTCACGAAAATTTCAACGAGAGGCGGCCTCGCAGACGGCAACGCGCTCTGCCGTTTCAGGCCTTTCATGATGTTGGGCCCGCGAACACGGCTCTCTCGTTTCGAGTGACTCACTTTTGTAAACCCGACCCGCTGCTACGCCGTGCGCTCCTTTTTTATTTCGCGTTTACTTAGAAACGATAACAAAGCGGCGCGCGACCGTCCGCGCGCTTTGTGTTTGAACGATCTAAATCTAAGTACAACACGGATCGGTCGAGAAACGACGACGCCTAAGTTCCTGGTACGAGATGAACGCATCGTGTTATCGTCTTAACGACGGATAACGGCTTTCACTTTCATCTAACTCCGGCTGAACGTCCTGCTCGGGGACATCGTTATCAAACTGCGGGCACGATGCTCGAAGGCTGTGTGTGCACAAGATTTTAGAAGCATGCGTGTCGGCGTCCATTCCGCCTAGAAATAACTGGAAAGACATGTATTCGGGGAACATTTCTATAATGCCCAATCAATTATGTACCATCTCGATGAAAAATCAATTGAAATAAAAATAAAATAAACTAAACTAAAATTAAAATAAATTAAACAGGTCACTGTTAAAAAAGAAATTTTTAATGGCTCGATGAAGAACCAATTAAAACCTTTACAAAAATAAACAGTCGAATAAAAACCAGGATGGCACGCGACATCTTAAAGATATCTTTTTCGAGATGTCGTTTTAACGTCTGAAATAAGATCTTAAAGACGTCGTATTCGGGACATCGAGAATACGTCTTATAGACATCTTAAAGGCGTACCGTTTCTGAACAAAATACGTTCAGGAGTCTTTGAGATGTCTGAATGTCCAACAACTGACGTCCTTATGACATCTCTGTGCAATCCGGGAAGAACTTCAATCAGATCTGCCGGGAAATTACAAATTGATGAAACATCTTTCATAAGTGATGAAAATAGGAGCTCGACGGGGAACTGAGTAGAGTCTTGAACCCCTTGTGAAGTAATAAGCGCCGGCTCCATAATAAAAAGAATTTCAATTAAATCTGTCGAGAAATTAATTGATGGCGCGTCTTGCGCGAGTCGCAAAGGGACTACATAGTACATGGTTCGGGTGAAATATAGAAATTTTATGCGGTATTATACAGTCCGTCTTTCCCTTTCGAAAAGCTGCTCGCCGTTAAAGGAGGCATCGACAGCAAAAGTCGCGGAGCGGGGCCTTGGAATTAATAAATTCCCGATTCCGTGAGCCGCGAGAGAGAATTTATAGCGGCAAACGGGTAAAGGATGGAATCTCAGCTGTTCCTCTCCGAGTTCCTCTCCCGCCCGGGCCCGAAACGCGTGGTGTAAGCGTCTTCGGGAATGCAGCGAATTAACACGTGAGCGCAGCGAGCGCGAAGTGCTGGCAATAAATCTCCGGCACGTTTCAGAATTCCGAGCGTGAAACCAGTCTGTCCTTCATCGAGGTTTCGTGTCATTATCATTAATGCGTGAAAGGCACCGTAAGACTACGTAGAGAACCGCGCGCGCGCGCGGACATCGACGCGCCGCGACGCAGGTGTGCCCGCGTTCGACGCAGCGATTCACACGTAGCGAACGGTGTGAACCGCACACCGGTTAGTTGGATAGCGATTTCCACTGTGGAAAATCATTATCCGTTCGTCCGTTTCACAACTATTACCGCGGCTTCCTGCGCAATAGCAGACTTGGCAGCGGCGTCCACCTCGGCGACGACGCCATGGGAATCTGCGGTCTTCGCTTGCTATAGTTGCATGTTCCATAAGCACGCCTTGGACGACTATTCGTAACAAGTATCGTCGAATTTAAGCGTCACACTGCGAACCCTTATGTCAATAACCAAAATTTTTACGAAGTTCAATCGTTCAATGCATATTTTTTTATTCGTCAAATGTTGGTTAATCTATAATGATTGAAAAACATCAAATCTACAATAATTTCGATATTTATCAATGAAAATGTTAAAGAAGTTTTAAAGAGAAATTGAAAGTGCATACCCAGATAACCGGTTATTGACATAAGGGTTAAATAGTAAAAGATTTTTTTAATTACGCATTTTACGATCAATTTAATGATTCGTCGAAGAAAGTTGTTTGTAATTCTTGTGTTGCGAACACCTCGAAGTAGGTCTGAACGAAATGAAGATACGATTGGTTTTCTCGTTCAATCAATGTTCTTCAAACACGCTGTTGTTACAGAGTTTCGTCACAGTCATTCTTTCCGCGTTGATTTTATAGTCGACACGATTCCTCGTGTCTCAGAGCCTATTATATCCGCGGGGTTGAAATTAAATTTGCTCAATTCATTTTGCGATCAACGTTAGCGACGTCGCGGGCTATCGGTCGTTGTATAATTAATTGCTTTTAATCTCGCTTTTAATTTCACCGTGCGTTTAGACTTTGATTCTCGCGACGAATCGCTCGTCGTAAAGATGGCTCGCGAGAGCTGCAACGACCGCTGGAATGTTTGCACGAACGAGCGGAAATAATTTAATTAAGGAGAGAATCACGCGTAGGCAACTCGGCCGAAAAGAATCGTTGCTGATAACTGGTTCGTGGAAAGATACGAGACCACGCCGATTCGCTTTAAATCTAGACGCTTTTGTTTGAAAAGTATTATATTTGACCAGAAATCGGCCAACAGATGCGATTCTTCGCGTTCTACGCCTTCAGCCCTGATATTTTCCTCGATTATTTTAACTATCTCTCCCTGGATCAATCCGACGGAAGCATGAAATTCCGCGGGTTATGTAACCTCATTATAGCCTGAAATACTTCTGCCGTTTTAATTATAACGGAGACGATAATAATACAACTTTACGACCTAAAATATTTCAATAATAATCAAAAGACAGAATTATTTATACCTTATATTGATAGATAGCATAACTGAAATTTCAATTTACAATGCCAAAAAAACCACCAATTAACGAATAGAAGTACTTCCGATGAGAAAGAAGCCGACGTTCATTTATCGACTGCGACATTGGTAATTGAAATTTCATTCGCGGTTTTCGCGAATCAGTGGAACAGTCGACTCGATTAGAAAGATCGATCGTGAAAAAAGACGGCGAGAATGCGCCGCAGCCGATAGCTCGTCGAAATTACCGGATCGTTTCGTAAATTCTCAATTTAACCAACGGCGGCGGTCCTTCTCCGTCTTTCCGTGCGTCTCTCAATCCGCTCTTCTCGGGTCTCGTTTCTCTGCTCCATCAGACAGAATGGTAGTCCCGGGCGCAGTCCTTGAAGAATGACCTTCAGCGGTGTGGATCGTCGCATCGCGATCGAACCGCGTGCCCTCTTCCTCCTTTTTTCATTCCGTCCGTTGGCGTTCTTCGTGTCCAGCGCTCCTGTTACGTCGGTCGGAACATTGACACTTAAGGGGGGCCGGTGGACAGATGCGGAGGAGATAGAGGCCGACGGAGGTGGGGACGCGGATCAGGACGAATCTGTCGGCGATCGGGAAGGATCGTGCGAATCCTAGAACGACACGGAGATGGACGACGCAGGGACACGTCGTCTGGTTGTCGTGAAAGAGAAAGAGATAGGAGAAAGAGAAACGAAACCGCGCGCGAAAGGAAAGGGAACGAGAGAGAGGGAAAGAGAGAGAGAGAGATAGAGAGAGAGAGAGAGAGTGAGAGAGAGAGAGGGGAGTGGAACGCAAGGGAAGGCCTTACGCCGCGCCGGGGAGATCGAGAGAAGATCTCGTTTTCTCGGAACCCGGGGGGCCGCTCGCACGGCTTCTACAAAGCGTTTTCGCTCGTTCGATATTCCGAATCCGCCTTGGCTCGTGCTCGTTTTGTTACCACGCTCGAGCGTCGCCTTCGGCCGCGTTAAAAAGACGTGTTTTTGCTACCTCGAGATCGGACGTAGCAAACTAGCCAACCATCCCCCTTCTGGCATCGCCAGGTACACACCGCCGGGTACAACGCAGCCACCGGCGACGCGTCGTGTCTCCCGGTCGGTGCCTATTGACGGCTCAAGAAGGAAATGTTTCCACCGGGATTCTACAAGCACTTCTCGTCCACGTCCGCTGGCCGGGCCGAGAAAAATCGACGCGTCCGCGCACAAGGAAAAACCGATGTGATCGTGTCGTTAACGACGCTTTAAGAGCCGCGAGCCGTGATCGAGCGCCGCTATTCGGACCTGATGTATTCCGATGGCGCGCTACGATACGCGGGCGACAGACCAGCCTCAGGAATTCCTGATCCCCGGATAAAACTGTCCGACCAGCCTCCAAGGATCGCGAAATCCTGAACTCAATATTTCTCGGTCATTTACTCCGGAAACGAGAGATACGACACGCTCTTTAATCATCTGCGATAATGTTTCACGACCAGTCCACCCTTACTACGTAGATTGTCAAAAAATATATCTATTTAGAAGATTGACACCTTAAAAACAAACTTCCATCAGGAAGTCGTCTTTCGTAGATAAATCTGTATTGTTGACGGAAAATCGTCGATGGAACGCATGCCCCCCACTTACCCTCCCCCGCGTTTTCCGACCATTTTCCGGCATTGTGATACGCCGGGAGCAGATGTCAAAGGATCATCCCGGCGGTAATCGCGGGCGACCGGTCCGGAGGGTTCCCACAAAGAGCTAATTGTGTAGCGCGACCAGAAATAGGTTTTCCCTCTCGGGCTACTTTCTCGGACCGTGCTTCCTCGGAAGCTTGTATCGGGGTGGGGCTCGAAGATTGAAAGTATCAAAGAGATCAATTACATCCGGCCGGGCTTTATCCGCGTGGTTATCGACGGCCACCGATCGGTCGACTTAATTACGTCGATTTATGGAATTAGCGTTCCCCGATAAGATCTTAATTTCGTTATCAGCGTCGATAGTCGTGTACCTGTCGGTAACGATTCCGACGGATTTGTAGCCGGCACGTTATCTTTACGAGCCGCGAATTTGAAAATGTCGGAGGCCTCGCGTGACCGTAGCTTGTCACGGTCTCGGTGCGCCCCTGCGATTTGTAATCTCTAATCTGACCAGGCGCGATAGTGTCTCGTTTAACGTCTCAATGCCGAGCCCGCGTATATCACCCTCTGTATGGTCGCAACGCGATAGTTTTCCAGCGACGATCGTTATTATCCCTTAATTAAAGGAAGATCTGTTTTCGAGTCCCGGCGATCGCGACACTTTGTCAAACGCGATATTATCTCGTGCGAGCGACTCGTCTCTCTGCCCGCCAACAGTCGTTTCCGGCTGGAAGTCTCTCGCCGCGGGTCCGTGTCTCTGATCCTACGATTATTTCGACAGGATATCCGGAATGGGTTGCTCGCTCCCAGATAACGTTCACCCCCGCAACGCGACGCGAACGCGGGGGCGTACAACTGGCGGAACGAGGCCAGTAACAGAGCGAGGCGTTTCTCGCACCGCGCCACGCCACGCCAGCGATGAGTACGCTGTTAAGCGGAGCACACTCGGCTTGATCAGAATTGCAGCCGATCGATAACGATCTTCGGACAGGCTTTTGTTCTACCGCTTTGACTTCGTGCAATTAGTTCTTTCGGGGGAATGAGTCAATTAAGATACGCCATCGTCGTGCCCGGCTGTCTCTCCCAATCTCTCTCTCTCTCTCTCTCTTTCTCTCTCTCTCTCTCTCTCTCTCTCTCTCTCTCTGTGGTGATAGACGCGGACGGAAACAATGCGTTCTTTCGCCGCGCGGAATTTCGCAACGCGCTGTCCGCAACAGTCGGGCGCCAGAAGAGACGATTTATCACGCGTTTCGAGAAACCGTGCTCGGTAGGCTCGCCCATTAACACTTTGTCTACCATCTGTCACGTTTCAGATATACGCGGTGCACCGAGAAACTAACTGACAATCTGGAGAATAAAATATTCTACAAATTAATCGCACTAACGTAGACGCTTAACGTGATTTCTTGGTGGCTGGATCCTTTCAAATCCTTAAGCGTTCATATTTTTTTACATATGTATATTTGGGATCTACTTCTGTGATATCCAACAACATTTACTGTCTGTCAGAAAACTTGAATGTAGATGTCAAGTCCCATGTGAGTGCAGCGACTTTTATAGGTCACTAAAAATTACCACATTTTATCTTCTGCATACTCTCCACATAGCACAGAGACGTCTTAGAGACGTCTATTGTTGGACATTTAGATGTCTAAAACACGTATTCTAGCCGTCAAACAGACGTCTTAGAGACGTTTTAACAAAATATATCTGCTCTAGAGCTTGCATGTGAACTATGCATCTTTAAGACCATGTGAAATATACATCTTTAAGTCTTATTTCAGACATTCAAACGGTGTCTCTAGAAAGACGTCTATTCAGAACGTGAGACGTTCAGACTTAAAATAGACGTGAAAAAGACTTCCTTAAGACGTTGCGTGCTACCTGGGTCGTTTATGTTAAAAAAAAACTACTAAAAATTCATATATGGTATCAGTGAACGTGTCGAATGCCGTAAAGAGTGAATCCTGCGATAAATATTGATTTTTGGAGATAGCGTATAATTGAAGAGGGTGTTCTCACCTTAAGAAGAAGTTACAGAACAGGCCCAGGCTCTAAAGTCTCGAACCGCGCCATAACTTTGTACGTTTGCAACTTTATTACGCGCGGAATAAAGAAAATATTTCCGAGCGAATAAACTGGAAGGAAATATTTGCAGTGCCGTTGTGTGGAGCGCGTACTTATTTCGATAATACTACGGCTGGATAGTTGCAACCTGGGCCTGGCGAGAAGGGTTGGGGAGGGGAGG
Organism: Lasioglossum leucozonium; assembly: GCA_028454225.1. Classification (NCBI taxonomy): domain Eukaryota; kingdom Metazoa; phylum Arthropoda; class Insecta; order Hymenoptera; family Halictidae; genus Lasioglossum; species Lasioglossum leucozonium. Next base: position 6,569,132 of record CM052219.1, on the reverse strand, counting down.
GGCGCAACAAACGAGCAAAATCTCGATCTGAAAAGTTACACGGGCCCTGGCCCAAATATAGTTGAATAAAAAGCGCAATGTCAGAAGTATGCGAGAGCCCGGTCGGATTATCAGTGAACGAGGCACCGGGCTGTGTGACAACCCTAAAAAAACTCGTCGTAAAATGTATCGCCGCGGCCTGGCCGAACTTAGACGGAGAAAAGAAGTCCGGTAGAACAGAGACAGGGGAGGTTTATCAGGCGGCGTAAAGTCTCTAGTTTGACGCTAATCCCGGTTGTCGTTTCTCGAATGGAGACACGCGCGAAAAGGGAGCGGCACGAAAAACTTCGAGCGCGACTTGTTCGCACGTTATATCCAAATCGCCTGCCTCTCCTCGCCTCGACGCAGTCCGATTTACCCTGTCCGACAGTAATCCTCCGCGTGATCGCTCGCCACGGATTCGTCCGATTATTTCAAAGAGATGTTTCGAACGCGCGGTCGAGAGAACGGAGAAGCAACACGTCGATTACCAGTCGGGCCCCGTGATTCTTCTTATTGCGCGACCAACTGTTTGTATTTCACTCGGCATTATCTGCGGGATTCCAGGATCTCCGAGATAAGAACGTCTTATCAGGTACACGTCGCTCGCTCGGACACTCCTTGAGCCTGCAATCTCGACCGGCCCGTTCTTCTCCGCTCCGAGATGAAACTTTCTATGCGGTCATTGTTTCGCTAGAGGCTTTAGAATCATCTTCGGATCGTCGATTCGGGGAAATCGTTTTCTGGGAGAATGGCCCCTTCACTTCCGATCCCAGGGATTCGTCAGAACTTCTTCTTAGAATCGTTCAAGATAGACTTTTTAGGCCCATTATCAGTTATATTGTATCGAAAGTCTGTCGGCTCAGAACCGAATCTCAAGAATGATCTTCCTCTTCATTCGGGAGAAGAAGCCAAACATAATTCGTTAAAGGGAAGAACGTTGTGTAAGTCTTGAAGTAAACTGTTTCATCCAAAAGTACAAAACGAAACGGCTCCTAATTAATTCCAGCAACACGGAAACACTAAAAACATGCTTCGCTAACCGAACACCTGGCTGCGAAGTTATCGGTGGAAGTATTTAGTACATTCATCCTCTGACCTGGTTTCCGCCAGCGCAGCGTTACAAACGACAGGGGGCGTAATCCTGGATCGAGCTCGCCATTTCCGTGGTGACGAGAAGTTTGCTTCGAAGTTTCTTGCGGACAGGGACGAAGTTTCAAGTGGGGCTACTTCGCCGAATTTGGCTGCATGGAACGCGGCGATCGAGGACCAACGAGGAAGTAAGTCCGTCCGAACAGGTTTTTTCGGCCATGAGGTTAGCCGCAGGCACGCGCGTACCAGAAAGCATTCACGCCTCTCCACGAAATACCGATCGAATGTACATATATGTATAAGAGAGGGAAGAGAGTCAGCGTGGCCAGCATTCGTAATGTTTAATAAACCTTTCGCGTGCGTGTGTGGTGCGACCGACGCGTGGCTGCATATCGATGACAATGATTCAGAGATTGTAACGTCGGATCCCTTGTATCACGCCGGAGAGCTACGTGATTATTCGTATGAAAAGTGGCCACCCACGCCGATGGAAAACAATTCCGTCGACCTTGAAGAGTTTTCTCCGCTGTTCGAGCCGTCGCCAAACAAAAGAAAGGAAAGCAGAGAAGAGAAACGATATCTCCCATTGGACGTCGCGAGCAATTCGTTTTTTTTTGCATTCCCGAAGTTGAGATACGACTGGGGGGAGGATCAAAGATCATCCACGGCACGATATTTCCTGGCTAATATTATCGAAACTTGTCTGAACGACCGAGTACGCACGATTCCTTCGTCGGTGAAAGAGAAACAAGAAAGCAGACAGGGATTCTAGGCGTCAACGTGGTCCCCGTATCTCGCCTCCAGGAAAATAGGGTGTAGAATCGGAGAGGAAAGAAATGGTTCGACCACCTTTGCCCCCTTTCGATATCCTTCTCTACGCTTCTTCTCTCATTCTCTCTTTCACTTTCCTCTTCGTCTAGTCTCCTGTTCCATTCCCAAGGGTTAACGTGGGCGAATGGGGTTCCTCGTCGGTCGGAACAAAGCTGAGATAAGAAGAACGCCGGGCGAAGGAGGAAAGCAGGCGAAACGAGAGTTTAAGTCGAACGAGGAGAGAAAGGGAGAGTGAGAGAGAGAGAGAGAGAGAGAGAGAGAGAGAGAGTCCCGACTCTCTGTTATCGCGGGCTCACCCATACCGAGAGATGGGGACACTTCGAAGTATTTTTCACGGCAATAAATAATCGAGAACGAACGTCATCCCGTGAGCCGTGACACGGGCTCCGCGAGAGAAAGAGCAGGGATAGAGGCGTGCGCGCGATAGCAGACTCTTTCGTTCCCGTTCACGGGACGACTATCTCTTTGTTTTTCTTCGAATCTCGCTTTACTTTTGTCCTTTACCTCGCCTTTATCTTCGTACTTCCCTTTCCACGTTCGACGCTCCGCGTCCTGTACACAGCCCCTCTTCCTCGCCCCCCTGCACCCCATCGAACCCAGACCTCCGTATCACTACTCTTTCGTTTCGAAGGAGATATCTACCTGGAAGTGTCCGCCGCGGGACCACGTGGGCCATGAAGGCACTTATACGACCTATTTCGAGACCCCGAGAAATAATGTCTCTCCATTGGTGGGCCCAGTGATCGCTCGATTACGGGAGCAAGCCGTGAGCTCTACGCAGGAGGCCACTACTTCTGTTGCGGAGTTGCTACGTTACCGCCGCGGACATGTTCCTAACCGAGCAACAGCGTCGTTCGCTCGGGAAAGTGAAAAACGAGCTTCCTCGGTCCTTCAGCATCGGTTACTGCGACCATATAATAATCCTTTGATTTCCATTGCGATAAGTGATCATTCGGGTTCAAGGATGCCAAATTAGAGAGCTGCCACATCCGCGAATACGTTCGCCGAAGTGTTCCTAACCGAGCAGCAGCATCATTTATTCCGGAAAATGAAAAACGAGCTTCCTTGGTCCTTCAACGTCGGTTGCTGCGACCATATAATAATCCTTCGATTTTGATTGCAATGAGCGATCATTCGGGATCGAGGATACTAAATTAGAGAGTTGCTACACCCACGGATAGCGTCGTTGTGATGCTTAAAATTCAGAAACAATGGAGTTGAGGGTGTTGAGTTAGATGTCCCAGATCTAGGTCAAGCTAGAGGTCCTGGTTCCAAGCTCTTGAAAATTAGAGTCTTTTGTATTCGATTTGAATACAGCATTGTTTTAAATCAGGATTCAATCCACATTTAGTTAAGTTCCGCTAAATAGCGTGCCGAATGGAACAGCAGATGACGATCTTCTAATTGTCCCTTCAAATTCTGACAAGTCAGATCCGCGGAGGATAGATACGGATACCGGATCACGAGCAGACATAGGGACCGGTGTATTACCATTCTGTAGACCAGTCTGTCCGAAGAAGTCAATCATAACGGCACACGTGCCTCGAACGAGCGACAATTTTGCATTCAAAGTATCGCAATTGCGGCTGATTGCGGCTGCTCGTGCGGAGCTACATCATGGGATCACCGGAAGCAAGCCTGTTATTTGAGGGATAACGTCTGACATATACACTGTGAAAGCTAACGGGTGTTTCATGAGGACGTCTGACTAGTTCACGATGATTTGCGGTCCCTGTGACACCGTAAACGTTCCAACCTATAGAAAGACAGAATATCAGCGTACAAAAGGGCCTTTCTATTTATCCAGCGGCGTGGCATTAATACCGTGGTTACGACACGATTCGTATCGATCAAAGGCATTCATTTTCCGAACAAAAATTATTCGTATTTAAAAAAAAAAAACACCAAAGGCAGTGTAAGGTCGCGTCAGAAGTCGGCCAGCTCTCTGCGCAAGTTATCGTCGATTGCCGGGGTTAATGAGAGGTCGAGGAGCGAAACAACGCGGCGTCATCCAACCAGTACCATTTGCCGAAAGAAATTCGCAGCTGGCCCGGTCGTGGCATCATATTCCGCGTGTTTTCAACGCGTAGAGCGTTACATTTTTCACTAACACCCGGCCGTGTTCTTTCTGTCGGTCGTTTTGCTCGCGCCTCTCCGTGGCGCACGAGGAGGACCCACGAGAAACACGAGCGTCCCGTGGCGAGTCGGGCACAACTCGACCGAATTCCGGGTAAAAAGCAACGAGTAATGACTCTCCGTCTCTGTCTCCCCCCACCCTCCTCCCATGAACAAACTGGGTCCTCCTCGTTCCTCACGCTGTTCCCTGTTCCCGCCTCCGTCGCTCAACCCCCTAGCGCGTTTGCTCGTCCCGTTTTCGATGGTCGCGCAACGTTCCTTTGCGTGGGGGGGGGGGCCTGAATTCCGAACGAGGCGGCAAAAAACCGTTTTGGGCAACCGGAGGAGCACGAGGGGCCCCATAAAAAGGGGTCGGGCGGGGCCCGGCATAGTTGTTCCCGTGTTCTAACAGTTGTAACTCGCTGCTTAATGCTACCAACCCGCCGCGTACCGCGTGTCTGGCCCGCTTGTCTAGCCAGCCCGAAAACCCGGTGAAATCGATGGCTCGACCTCGGCAGATTTACGATCCGCGCTGGATCGAGATCCGTGAATTACCAATCGGCGCACTCCGGAGCCCCGGTTCATGAACGTATACTCACCGTGTTTTTCGGTGATCGTCGTAATAGGTGCGATATCGGGGCCTCGAACGAGGAACACGCACTTATTATAATGCCCGGTTCCACCTGCGTAAGTGGCGGATATCGGTAGTGAGTCCTATAATCACCGGACACGCGATTACGTGCACGGACAGTATGACGGACAGATAGATCGACGTGAGCGCGGACGGTGCAATTTAACATTCGCTCGAATTAGTTGATTAACGACGGCCGACGTTTTCGCCCCTGCGAAACCCCCCTTGACCACCTCGGCTACGCCCCCCTTACACCCTCGCAAACCTTTCTGCGGATTCCGGGGCTCGAGGCTGTTGCTCGCAACGAGAAGCAAACCTTGCGATCGGAACTGTACCCTTTTTTTTATTGTAGAAAATCTCATAAGAGATTTATTTCAACATAATACAGAATTCAATATAAAAATTACAAACAAGAGAAAGTTTTTACAGAATATACAAATACATAAACATTAATATGAAAGCATGTATGTATACTGGACGCAATGTAAACGGTCCAAAAGTTCATGCTTATACGAAAACGAGCACCCATATGGAAACACTTATACAGGGCGAATCACCTAACGTTTGCAGCTGAAATATCTTTGTTGTTTTTAAAGATACGTCAAATGATATGTCCCACGATGTCATAAAAATATTTATTTTTGTTATTTTTTTTTTCACCTACGATAACAACTCATTAGGAATTGGGTGACTATAATTACTGAAGGTCATTCAAAGTCACAAAGTATTTAAAAGGAGGCGGTCCCGTTTAAAAAATGGATGTGACCTTGGGATCTCTAAAAAAGAATAACATGAAAACAAATATTTTGATGGCGTCGTGTGAGCTCCATTGAACTATTAAACTTTGTCCTTAAAACATTTGACGTATCTTTAAAAACAGTCAAAATATTTGAAGCGCAAATGTCAGGTGACTCATCCTATATACTCAGACCGTAGGTTTCAAAAAATGACACCACGTAAAGGCAAGCCTTGATATTAGGCTTGCCTATTTAGCAGTGAAACATCCATAAGTAGCTGAAAGTTGATTTTGCGGAACTTTTCAATTAATTTTAGTCTTTCATCATTATACAAATTACATTGCCATAAAGCAATCATGCAGAGTCTCATTATCCATCATGCAACTGAATTTGGGATGATACCTATGCGAACTGTGCCTTCTTTGGACTTTGAACTTTTAATACTCAAATCGTATGTAGACATAAAGTACGATTTTAGACTGCGGATCTGCATGCAAACAAAAAATTGTTTGAAACACCAAAGAGGTGTGTTTACACGAAACAATCTGTCTATAATTTCGTCGGGGTGGCTGAAACGCATTCGAAACAACGACCCGAATTCTCCTATTTATTTACGATCGGCAAACGAGCCGCTCGGAGTTCTTGCAGCACGTGTTCCCTAATTACTCGCAGCCTCTAGTAATTAATGTAGCGACACGGGTGAACGTAACCAGATACACGTTCGAGCATCTGAGGTTGGTTCTTAGTCCCGCCTCCGGGCTCCACCAATAAACTATCCGTTCTTAATTCCGATGCTTCTTAATTCCGCGCGCTTCCCGGAGCTACGACTCTTGTTACCGGCGCGACGCGGCGGCGTCGAAGCTCGAAAATCCGGTGGCCTTAACGACGAAAGAAATCATGGGAGATCGTATAGGGGTTCGTTGGTAAAGGCATCCCGGCGACCCTTTCGTGGTTGACACAAGCTCGGAGCCGCCGCGCCGGGTCCTTTTATAGTTAAGGCTGTTAATTAACATTTCTCGATGACCGCGGGGAACCCTACGACCGCGTCACACGTCACTCCCGTTCGCGCTCTCTAGCCACGCCGTTGCTTAACCCTTCCGATGCGAGCCGTTAGAAAAACGAGTTTACGAACCATTAAGACGTTGCGGAGTTTGATAAACGTTTCGCCGGCCGCTGAACATCGAGAAAACGCACCTTACCTCTCGGTTTTACTACAACTCGGACGCGGTGTCGTAACCGCGTTAACCGCGCTCGTCGCTTTTGGTAATGCCGCGCGTAATCGGCCTCGTTAATGAATGACGGCGAGTTGAATGGGGAGAGGCGTCCCCTAGCAATCAATGTCAATCACGTCACCGGACTTTTTGTGGCCGCGCGTGTGCCGATACCGATCGGCACCCAGATGATCGCCGTTCCGATGAAATTAACGCGTGACTTGCTACTTTCGACCGCGATTAGTTCGATGTTTTCTTAAACGCGAGACCCTCGTGGCCGTGCTCGCTTACGCAATTCCGCAAGAAGCTGAACACGTAAACCGTGGATGCGAGCCTCGAGTCGTTCAGCGATACCACTGTCTCTGTTTTATTGACATTGCTGGCGAGTGAAGGGCTCTGGCTTGATTGCCTCGCCTCCTTCGCTGTTTCTATCGTTCCCCATCAGCAACAATTTCTTTTTTTTATTTTTAGTGTTTCAAATCTCAACTGAGATCTATGTCCGCAGCCTACATTAAATCTCAGACTACACACGACGTCTTAAAGACGTCTATTTTACATCCATTTTAGGTCTGAAAGTCTTACGTTCTGAATTTGTGCTATCTGGGTTACAGTTTTTTTAAGAAATTAACAATGAGAACACAAGTTTTAATGTTACGTCGGGCGACTAATATCAGAAACAATTGCTGACCAATTGAGAATTTCCAACGACGCGTCTTCATTCGGAATTGTTCTTCGATTCTTAATTAGTTAGACGATTTACGATTCACGAAACTTTTACGTATCTCTTTTTTTAGTTTACATATATTGCATTTGGGACCATGAAAGACAAGTCCTATAAAGTTTGTATTAACACGTATTCACAGCTAATCAGTCACCGTGTCGTCTGGAACGAGGAAAGAAGTGGAAGATCGCTCAATCCAACTAGCTTCACGGTAAATTTATCGCATGCTTAAAAATCTGCATTTCTCTGTAAAACGAAATATTCGACTAATTTGATATACTTGGTGAAACAAGCGGCACGATGAAAATTTCATATTCATGAGCCACCAGAGACGTCTCGCCGCCCATCCAGCCGGAGACCGATTCCGACGATAAAAGCGCCGATTTGTTTCATAAAAATAAACGTTCTGTTGTATCAAGATTTTCGAGTTTGTAGGAGCACGTGTCTGGAAATCCCGGAGCGCAGAGACGATCCCCCAAAAGAGACACTGCCGCGAGCTGCGGTTAGTTCCTAAACACCGATCCCACTCCCGACAGAGGATTTTACGACAGCGGCGACCGCACATACGGTTCTCGCGGGCGCGGGCGTCGACCGAAAAAGGGGCCCCGAAAAATAAACTAATAAAGCGACGTTTCACACGCGTTTACTCCGAACGCGGGCCCCCGGCGTTCGAGGGGTCAGCCCAGTGTCGGCAATAAAAGTAAAACCGACGAACGAGAGAGAGAGAGAGAGAGAGAAGACGTCGACGTTGCCGGATTCGAGGGATCGAATCAGTCACTCTTTGTGGACAGTAGAATCCCGTGCGCTTTATTACTCTTCTTCTCTCGACATACGCGTCTTTCTGTACACGTGGAAAGCGCGTTGTTACGAGCCCGGCACTTGTCCGTGCAAATCCGCGGCCGGTTTTAAAAGGCGGCTTTGTCCGACCGCGTTTTCTGACGCGCGCGCCAAGGAACGGGTAATAGCGATGAAACCCGCAATCGCGTGTGGAAAAGCTTGGTGTAATCCCGTTGATTGCTGACGCATTCCGTCTAGTGTACATTTACTCCGCTTCGATAATGCTAACTCTGAAACTGATAACCGATCTCTGCTTTAATCGCATGTTCGTAGGGAAAAATGGTACCCTGATTTGTGGGCTTTAGTTCCATGGATTGTGAGCTATAGTCAGGTATGTTTCACTGTAGACGTTAAGATTGAGGTTTATTGTGTGTACTTTCTGACCTGTTACCTCGAGTTCTTCGGTAAAACTGTGAGACAAGAGGGTTATTTAAAGTTTTAGGTGTGTGCAGTGTTTGTTCGTTGCTGTGTACACCTCGTATAAAATTGAAATCATTCTTCCATAATTTTAATCTACCGACGGAGTCAGACGAAATGAATCGTTAATGAATCATCAAGACAACTAGCCAAAGCATACCCACATAGCACAAAGATGTCTTAAAACGTCTTAAAGACGTATTGAATTTCCTACGAATGTCTTCCGAACGGCCTATATTACAAAACTGTACTTCTAAGGCCGTGATCACAGTGGGCCCGACTTCGTCCGACGTCCGACTTCGGCGCACACGCACGAGCGTTTTCAGGCATGTGTTGGTGCCGGTCGTCTCGTCGGCCGACGTCGGGCGAAGTCGAGTCCACTGTGAACGCGGCCTTAAAGGCGTCCACTAGACAAAGATTAGAATTAGAAAAAGACGTTTTTTAAAACGACCCGAAAAAGATGTGTTACTTCAGACGTTAAAACTACGTCTTTTATTGAACGTAAGACTTTCAGACCTAAAATGGACGTAAAATGGATGTCTAGGACGTTGTGTGCTACCTGGGTAGCAACAGCTGAATAGGATGATTTTCCGATTTTAGGTATTGCAGTCCGGCAGAGGATCACCTGGGCTGATGAAATTCGTTTGCAGGTCGGTTCCATCGTTCGACTGATTGGGCGCATCGGTTGGATCGGCAAGACGCCGGTCGATCTACGAATCGTTCCAGTGAAGCGGCAACGCCGTGTGTGCCTGATGCTGCGTGTGCCGGCTGTACGTGTATATATATACAAACGGGTCCGTAAAAGCACGACATATTCCACGAAAGAGGGCGGAATATGAAAGAGGCATGCGCGTCCGCAGCGACGGTGAAAGGTAAGCAAACGTTCGTTTCCCCGGTAATCCAAACCAAAATCCACGCTGAGCGGAATTCGTGGATCCCGCCGCGAAAGAAGGATACCGAGAAGCGTGGGTGACGTTATTTCTGGCGCGGATGTCGCCGCAGGATAAGGAATCGCGGCCCGTTCTTCGCGGTGGCCCAGTCGAAATCGGCCCTCGAACATCTCTGATGTCGTAAGCACGCGTTAACGGAAATCCACAATCCCCTTTGTGATTTAATTTTGCTGGAGATTAGCACGGAAGTAGGACTCGCATCGAGACTGATCACAATTGCACGCTGATCACAAATTCTGTGTTCAGCGATCGTCCATTGTTCGAGATAAGAGTGAGGAAATGACAAACGTAGCTTCCGTCCTTGTTCCACTTCCTAACAGGCGGCGTTACGTAGGAGAACAATCTCCATTATGTTTACCCAACTCCTCCGATCCATTAGAACATGTTTTCCACTTTTTTTATTAATCGCCAATTGTCTCGCGGATGCCTATAAGCGTTCGCAATGTTTTGTAATTTCGCTATTGTGTTGTTCTGCGCTAATGTCGGATAGCGCTGGAAGCCAGGCAGCCTATTAGCGGAAGAACCAGCTAATTAGTGGCGGGGTCCGTGCTGATCTTGCCGGAGAAGTTCGTCACCCCTGGCTGAAGGTACTGCCTCGCTGAACCTCGATGATGTCGCATTATACCCTACGCAATCTAGCGGGAGGATCAGTAGCTACTCTTTCCTTAATACTATAGAATCTTTTAGCCAGAAGAATATCCTGGTACTAACTGCACATGAACGGGCAATTATTTAAAAAGTCGGAGATCGTTTAAGATTCAATCGTGATCGAGATAGTGAAATGAAAATTGTGGGAGCTTCCCTGAGTCTTAACCATTAATTAATTGTCTCTCTTGAATGGTGAAAAATCAATATAATAGACGCACAAATAATTAACTTTCCGAATTCCTTCTCTGAGAATAATTACCTTTGAGATGATATGAGATTAACCGCGGATGTATCAAATCTTTCACAACTAATAAAACAATGCGCATTTCTGTCAGAAGACAAACCCGGAATTAAATCACGCGTCAAATTAGCTCTAGCCGCAAATTCGCATCCCCGACAACAATTATCACGAAACATCGCATTCTCGAATCAACGTTAACGGACGAAAATCACCCTGAACGAGGGAAAATAACCGGAGACTTTGGAAGATGACCTGTCGGGCCCTAGAAGTCCTCGGATGCCTGTCGATTCCGGACAACAACAAAACAAATTGTCTGCGGAAGGGTATAATTTTTAATTACGCTTGCACGCAGCGCGCCGTTATCCCGCGCGGAGTCGAGGGCCCTAATGAGCGCAGGATAGTGCGGTGCATCGACGCAACAGGCCGTTGCATCGACGCGGACGCGGACGCGGGATCCCGTAGGAATTCCCGTCGGTGGCTTTGGCTTCGGCTCGGACGGGAAAATTCGACGATCGCGAGCCGCTTCGTGGCGGCTGATTATCGTTTTAATATACCGCCGTGCGAACGGGCTTTGCTGAGGCGACCCGCGCGCGCGTTTACACGTCGCACACGCGGTTATGCGAACTGTATAGGTGAGAGCGGTATGCAAAGGGAGATACAAAACCAGCAAACGACGACGACGACGACGACGACGACGACGACAACGACAACGGAGAAGAAGACGACGGAGACGATAGTGCTCGCGAGTAGCATCGAGAGGAGAGGGGGCGATAGAGAGGACGATTCGAGTGATCGTGGAGGACTGATAAAGGGGAGAAGAGACGTGAAAACAGGTAGGCGGGGGACGAGCAAGAGAAGCCGGAGGACCGAGGGAGACGTCCGAGAGTCATTCTACGTATCAATTAGAGAAGCCGCTATTAATTTCTGAGAGGTAACAGCCATGTTAACAGAGAATATCATTTTTCTCGTTCAATCTCTTCATCTCTCTCTCTCTCTCTCACGCCGACAGGGACAAACGCCGTGGACACGCTGGTATCTCCACCTTCTTCTTTCTCTCCTTTCCTACAGCTGCGGATTCAACGCGTGTACAACTCTAACGCGCGCACGAGCGCGAGCGCGAGCGAGCGATCACAGTTCTTCGTTATTCCACCGCTTTGCCTAATCTCCGGAATCGACGCCGCGCCGTTGGAACTCGTCGCCGCGCGACGACGCTGTTCGCCATTAATAGATACGTCACTGGCTGCCAATTAAGAACGGCCGTATCAGCGAGCGTGATTAATCCCGCTTGTCTACCGACATCTCGCGTGATCGTCCCTCCGAACACAGACGCGGCAGCTTCTTACACGCTTACACGTTTACTCGCTTACTCGGCCGCCTCGCTTGATGCGCGCGTATGTAAATAGGCATCGGTGCGTGTGGAACCGAGGGACATCCTAGCGCCTCGTGGGCACTCCCGGATGGTATGCTCGGCCGTGCCTGTGTAACCGGAAGTGTGAAATTTCTGGAATGTCTTTGAGCAGCTTAGAGAGACCGACCGCGTCTTCCTTTTCTTTTTCGTTTTCTTTTTCTTCTTCCCCATCGGCGCAACATTCGTCAGGTAATTGTAAAGTCGTAAGCGAGCTGTCCGAACGGCTTTACGTTTCTTCTAGTCAAACGCGGGGAGAAACGATGGACGTTCACGGTGAACGTGTTCTCGGGCGAAACGCCTTTGAGATTTATTTCGGGCAAATATTTGTTAGCGGTGTTCCTGGAAAATTGTCGATTCTGCGATCATTGCGCGTGTCGTCGTCACGGATCTGATTTATTTCGACAAGCGATTATTAGGTTGTTGCATATAAAATGTCCGATTTCATAACAGTCACTTCAAACAAACATAACTTTTCTCTAAACAAAATCCCTTGATTAAAGTAAGCACAACTGTAATCGTCGTATTTTATCAAGAAATGATAAAATATACATTCTGGCAATATAGAAATACATAAAGGACCGAAAAATCTTCGTTTCAAACTGCATTTCCAATAAAACATTTAACGAACGAGAATGAATAAAACAGCCTTGCGCAAGAATGCCAGAATAATTTACCAAGAGCATACACAACATCATCGTTTCTGCAGAAAATCCGCAACGCTCGAGTCGACCGTTCAAGTGGCTCGATTTCGCCGTGCCGAGCATAGTATTCCACTTTCCCAAGATGCAAATACCGAATATTACCAGATCCACCGCAGAAGCCAGAACATCGCCGCATGTTCGACGCGTAACGCGGTGCATCGTGGAATCGCCGCGTTGCAGGCTGCAATTAGACTCTGCGATTTCTCAGCGGCGCATTCCGCGAGTTATAGACAAGAGAATCGTCGGATAGGTTGAACGGGCGTAGCCACTGTACGCACACGAGGTTCGGTGCATTCGCCGAAAAAGATTTACTCCTGTTTCGTTCCCGGGCGGCGCGTCCGCGTAATATATTACGCTAATAATTTACCGGCAGTGGGTTTCAGGATTCAACGAACCAATGATCCATCGCTGTTAATATCCTTCCGCGCGATCAATTTACAAAGATACCGGGCGTGTAGCCGCTGCGCACGCCGTGAACCTAAATCTTCCTTTTATCGAGGCAACGGGCGGAACACCGGTGCATCGGATTTTACGGCTGCCACCCCGCCAATTTCCGCGTACCGCAAATTTTATGCACCTGTTGACCCGCGCTAGCAACCGGGACACGCTGCACCCCTGCACACGCGGTGCGGCGTAGTCGATGTCTCTATACACCATCGACCAGCTAAGCGCAGATGCTGCCAGGTTTTCCAAACGGCTGGACAGAGGGGAAAAGACAAGGTAGAAACAAAACACGCAGAAAGAGAAACCTCTGTCTGCGTTACGGCCGCTTGAACTCCTCGCGCGGAAGGTCACGCCAGGACTAAACCAAAGTACTGGGCTTTACTGCCGGCTGTCTCCGGGACTGATAGTAACGTCATTCGCGTGATTTGTGGCCCGACTTCGGGGAGGAGTCGCGTGTGAGGAGGCGAGAACCGTCGAAGAGTATGCAGCTGCGTATAATGATCGAGGAATGCGTTTTTCACGCTTCTCAATTCGAATTTGCTGTCGGTGGATCCGACGTGCCGGCTGGCTCCGCTCCGACGCGAGGCGACTTTGCGAGGTTGTACGCTCTCGCGGTGCGGTGCGGTGGCTCGACGATCGACCACCGGTAGGCTGTCGAACCTCTTCCCTCGTGTTTTCTTGCTACGCCTCCGTGAGACGACGTGAGTCATCGCGCGGTTTCCATTCGCGAAGATTTTTCCGCTCGTGTCGCGACTATGGGATGAACGCGACACTCGATACGCCGGTGAAAGTCCACGGAGTTCTATTTCGTCGGCGAGACTATGTCGAACGACGAAGGAACACTTGGAACACTTGGAACCAACGGGACACTTCGGGCTTTGAAACACACCTGAAGGTCTGCAAATCTTTTTATCTTCTCTCCTGTCTGGAGGTAATAGTTCACTCTTATGAGTGGACTGCGGATTTCTACGTGATTTCACACTTCTATCGAGTATCTTGCGGAAAATTATACAGTAATTCATCCATAATTGTCTAAAATATCTAAACGATAATTGTCGTCGCCTACTCATTCCACTGAGGGACATACCCCGTGAGGGACCGTGAAACTCAGGCCTCGGCCGCCGAGCAATGTATCCCTATAGCGAATCGGGTATATCGGTGTAAGACGAGGAGACCACTATTAATCCAATGACAAAACTTCTTTATTTTTTATTATTTTTTTATGGAACTTTCACCAATATATTCGTGGCATTTTTCTAATGAATATGATACCAAAAATACATATAATAATTCCGATGATATTTACCCGTGTAATGGACGATGAAAGTTTCGGATGCAAGGAAGGACAGCGTATGGGAAAGAAAGAGACGCAGACAGTCGCAGTCACCGGCATAGTTCAAAGGCCCGCGTGTCCTCACAAAGTAATGCCAATAAAAAAATTTTTTTATTATTACTTATTTTTTACGAGTCTTTCATCAATATATTTGTGGCATTTTTCTGATTAAAATGATACCAAACACGATATAATTCGGATCATATACAGATATGTATGTGGTCATTTATAATACAAGTCAGCTGTCTTGACAGGGACAATGCGCAAATCTTACACGGGTAAATATCATCGGAATTATATCATATTTGGTATCATTTTTATTAGAAAAATGCCACGAATATATTGGTGAAATTTCCATAAAAAAATAATAAAAAATAAAGAAGTTTTGTCATTGGATTAGTAGTGATTCACACTGATACACCCGACCCGGTATCTCTTCACGATAATTGTCTTTGGCCAGACCCGTGGTATAGACAATTATGGATGAATTACTGTATTGTTGTACAATGATCAAAATCATTTAGAATCATTTCAACAACACGTCTGTTGAGCATTCACAAATCCAATCAAGTTTCGTCTTTCCAAAAGAAGTCGCATAAAAAAATAATGAAAAATAAAGAATTTTTTAAATTGGATTAGTAGTGGTTCACACTACGGTATCGGATTACGCGGCATGTTCACACTGCTCGGCGACCGAGGCAGCTCGAGCTTCGCGGCCCCTCGCGGGGTATGCCTCTCAATGAAAGGAGAAGGGTCTTAGATCGTGGAGCTCTCAGGGAGCTAGATCGCGACTTTACTGTATCACTTTTAATTGATCGGAAGCTCGGTTTTCGAGAAAACTTCCGCGTTGATGGAGCTCCGGTTCTTGGTAATTTATTTCCCGTGTTCGACGTCGGCGCACCAGTTCGAAAAGTTGTGCCGGAAACTGCCGCTGGCGTTATCGACCGGTGAGGAATCAACTTTTTGTGGTTCCGCCTCATTACCCCACTGAAATTCTTGAAAATCTAATTACAAGTCATTGCGAACTCTTATAATCCAATATTCATTTCGCTTGTACCTCGGTTGCAGATTTTTCGAAAAATTTTCTCAATCTTCAACTTTAACCCTTAAAGGAGGGATTATCTTGAGGAAGTCTTAAGAAAGAATTCTGTCTGCTGGAAAGGATTGCATACGCTTCAGCTGAGAAAAAAGAGAAGATACTATTTAAATCGTTTCGAGTGTAACGTCTATCCATACTGATATACCTGTGACAACTCTATAGCGAAATTATGGAACACGACAGCGGAAACACCGTCACTCTTCGCGTACTTCGAACGTTTGATCGCGGCTGCGTTCCACCTGTCGATCACCGTTTATTTTTGCCGGACTTCGCTATGAAATGGAACAAAGAAATGCTCGTCCGAAGGATCCGCGTATCTGATCGCCGGTACGTCTAAGCGGGAAGTTCGAGTGACGCATCGAATCGTATTTTTGCGGCGATGAAATCATTTGACAGAGCCAGACGCGGAACATCGATACGTGACACGGTGTCGGCGGACTGTTCAGAAATTTCGGTGTGTCATCCGCGGGACGTCCCGTCGTTAATGAATATGTAGCGTTTCCACGAACCGAACGGCGGCAACCGCAAAATTCACACGAGCCCCGTACTTGTCATTTGTGTCGCGTGTCCGCCACGAGAATATTGTTAATCGGTTCACGCGTAACGCTTCGCCACAGGTTTCAATTTCCACGAACAATTCCGATCGATGAAAGAAGATGAATCGTCCGCAGAAAATTTCTTGTTTCGTCACGGGGGATATACTACATGGAAGAAGACGATGTCGTCATCGGTTCACAAACGAGTTCGCACATAGCCGGATCGCCTCGCGGGCCTGTGTCCTGCCAATTAGTCAAGCATGCCTTCCGAACACGCGGGAGAAAAGGAAGAAGAGGCGAGCGGCCCGGTCAGCGCTGCTGTTGCTTCTGCTGTGGCTGCTTTGAATTAAAACAGCCCGATAAATTCTTTAATGAGTCAATTTCGCGTGACCACGTTACAGGTGCGAAGAGACAAATACTCGCATGTTCACCGATCTGGGGACATTAATTAATATCTCGCCGATATTTCGGCCCTGCGCGGTTTATATCCGTCGAACACGCTTGAATATTAAACTGCTTCTTGCGTCAAACAGCATGATCTCTCAAAAGAGTCTACGTTGAATGCGTTTCGAAATTATTGTTGCCATCGGAATAAAATATAATTCTTAACCGCATCCACTTTGAACAATCCTGGACACAGAATGATGGAACTGTTAAAGTTAATAAGTTGAGTACACTTTGAAGTACAATATAAATGTGATTAGATCGCTAGGGGGTGTTAACAGGCCAAATTTTGTCCCTCTAAAAAATTGTAATTAATTGTTAGAGGGATTGTAGTAGGAAGGGTGGAAGATCGAGGCTCGCGATCACGATTGGACGGTTTTAGCCCTCTCGGGGAAGAGGAAGAGAGGGTCCGTCCACGGGCGGAACCCCGCGGCGCTAATATCTGCGCGTGTTCGCCAAGGCGGATGGAAAACAGGCGGATAATGCGATAGGGGGAACCAGACATTCCAGTTGACCAGAGGCGTTTCCGTTTCCCGTTTCACACGACCCGGCCGTAGAGTGTCGCCGATGAACTCATCCGGCAGAAGGCGAGAACCCGCCTCGACGACGTTCCCGGGATTCCACGCGGGCACGCTCGACCGATTGGCACCTTCTGCCGGGTTCGTTGCGTTACTTTGTCAACGGGCTCGTGTAAAATCGCAATCGCAATAAAATCGTTAACGTATTCGTCGTCGTGCGAGAGCCGGCCCTTCCGACCGGTTAATTAAGCACAGCGTCGCGACGATTGTTGCCCGTTCCGTCGGATGTTTACGGCGTTCGATCGCGATTTCGAGCTGGCTCCGTCAAACGCGCGAGCGTGAACGCGCTGCCAGGGAGAATTTCGGACCACGAGCCCACACCTGGAACATCATTAAGGATGCGGGGAAGTTATTCGAATCCGAGTTTACCGGCATTAATTACGGGCCAAGCGCGGGGAACGTGTGACGCGAGAGCAGCAACGTTTTGAACCTTTAACGGGACCCCATGGTCGGCTGTTCCGGAGGGAATTTTAAGGAGTTTGCAACTTAAGCATGAACGATGTAATTATTATCTGTTTCCGTGCGGAGAGCTTGTTAACACTGTAACGTTCTTGCTGATTATTTTCCCCGTAGCTGTGCGCCGACGCTGCGAATTCGAATTTAATAAGCGAACTCTGTAGAATCGCGGTCGGAAAGTCTTCTTAAAAGGTAAGGGTTTTCCATTAGAAATGTATGTAAATTTTCTGTTACGCAACCCGAGATCGTGAAAAACGACGGAGTCGGATTAAGTTTCTCAATCGCGTGCATTATGCGCGAGCCCGGGGTCGATTACGTGAAACGGCATGCGAAGCAGTCGATTATTTCGTTCGACAGCGTCTGATTAGGTCTCCTTTTGACGGCCGGTGACATTTACGAAGGAAATCGGCGAAAAACTCGCTCGTTTATTTAACAGGGAGAGTTCACGTCGATGAAACGCCGCGATACGAGCGGCATTACCCGTTAACTTTACCGCGAGAGTTTAACTGGAGGTCGAATCGTGTAATAAATTGCGTTGCAGGCTGAGAGAGCCGAGTATTATGTTTGCTTTGCCTCCCTTGTCAAACATATGCCGCACAGGAGACCACGTTCACCACCGCCGGCAGCGTTAACATCGTCATCGATACACCAGTCCCCACCTTATCCTTCTCTGTTTCCATATTTCGCCTGTATCTCCTTTCCCAGATCTCGATCACGTATTCTAGCCTCCCGTACAAGCTCCGTCGCACGCAAAACACACGGCACTTCTCTTTCGTTCGCCACAGAAAACCCATGGAACGGAGATCCGCACATATCAACGAACATATCAACGCACGCTATGCCGGCCGTGCGACACAGCTTGTGCGGGCGTCGAAGTCTCCGCGCCAGTTTGCGCTCTTTTTCAATATCTCAAAATTAACAGCAGACGCGTTGAAAAATATTTTTTTTTGCGTTCACTGTTATATAATATAAATTTATAGAATAAAAAAATGAGGTACAAGTTAATCTACAGTTTTGAATCTCCTACATCGCATAATATTTTTTTATGTGCTCAGTCTTCTTAATTAAACACAATATTAGTGTAAATATCGTGATGCACGTGTGTATATTATAAATCGTAATGAATTTTTTGATCGAACTGTAGAATTCTATGCTATTTCACGTTTTTCGAGATTCATTCATAAAAGGTAGTTCGATAAAGGTTTGCTACTTTAATCATTATTTTAGACTTTGTTAAAATATTCGGCAGTCCAGTCGCGATCGCGTATTTATTTACGGAGCAATCGTCCCGACGAATCTCGTACGTGGGATCTGCCTGGATAATTACAGCCGGTTGAAAGAAGGTTCGTTATGACGTTTTAAATTCAAGCGGCACTAATTTAACGCTCCCGGGCGTTTTTGCGGGAGTTTGTTGTGTCGCGCTGACTAAACGAGGCCCGCGATTCGCGGTCATAAACAATAATATAAAAATGTGCAGGATACTGTGAGCCCGTTGAATAATTCAATGTTCGCTCGTAAATTGTCGGCCGTTCGTGGCCGATTCGGGGGTCCGAAGGAACATTTGTCAATCCGCGGCTTATGACAAATATATCTTTCAAGGGGTAACGACGAGGCCGCGGCTAAGCCGCAGGAGAGCGACCCGAAAAGAAGTTGGCCGGCTCCGGCTGCATACTTCTCTCCCGTTTGGTCTCCAGTGGCATTGCCCTTTTTGCGCGGGCTTAAACCGCCCCTGGCAAAAAGCAAAACACCGGTGGCACGCGAGCGTGTTCCTACTTAAAGGA
This sequence comes from Lasioglossum leucozonium, assembly GCA_028454225.1. Classification (NCBI taxonomy): domain Eukaryota; kingdom Metazoa; phylum Arthropoda; class Insecta; order Hymenoptera; family Halictidae; genus Lasioglossum; species Lasioglossum leucozonium. Next base: position 6,549,903 of record CM052219.1, on the reverse strand, counting down.
TATTCCGCGGACGTAGCCCGGGCCCGGCCATTTAACTAATTCGGTTATTAAAATGGATGTCCTCTCCGCGTTTATGACGCTTTGTCCGCACGCGAGGCCCGGCTAGTTCGCCAACAAAAACAAAAAAAACCCGCTCGGACACGTGACATTTGCGTCGCTGTCCGTCCTCTTCTTCTTCGGCCGCCGAAACGGACTCCGCTCGAGAGGCAAGCTCCGACACGAGAACAATTTGTTCGTCGCGTTGTTTAACGCGGCCGATGCGATGGAGAGAAAGGAACCCGGTCATTTGCATATTGTACGAAGAGACCGCGGACGAACGGAATAAATTCTTCTTTAATTGAACGTAGTCCTAGCCGCGGCGATCGATGCCGGGCTAGCATAGGTTAGCATAAACGATGGAGAACGTGATTCGGAAATCCCTGCTCGCGCCTTTTATCGGGCATGATGCAACGAATCGTTGGAGAAAGCACGCTTAATTTCGTTGCTCCGCGGCTAATTATCGCGCGGCGCTTTTGCATCTCGTTATAAAACTACACGCGGAGTATCTACCGCGAGACATCTCTCGCCGGGTATGTATTTGAGTCAACGGTGAATCCTCCCGGCGCAATTAGTCAAATCTCAAAGGCAGGGGAAACAGTATTTCACGAGTCGACCATTATTTCGTGGCCCGAAAAAAAAGACATTCTACCGCGAACAACAGGTGTCCCCGCCTTCCCTTTCATCTCTCCTCACAATGCACACACATCCGACAACGCTAATCCCGTTCCTAGCTCTTTTCAGGCTGGGAAATCCTCTTGTCTCCGGTCCCTTGATTTAGGGGGGCCGGCCTCTGGAGATCTCACCCGCTTCTTTCAGGGCAATAACACCTTCTAAAAGCGTGCACGAGGCCGTCACAGGTGCATGCTCGGAAATAACGACGCGATTCGGGACGCTCGATTCGTTCCGACGCGTACTCGCCGCCGACTTCGCTTTGACGCGCTACGTCACGCCTGTAATCCTCCGTAGGCACATCCGTGACAACCACTAGGATTTACGGTATATGTATAATTTTTTCGAAGAAATATCATATCACACAAGATCATTACTCATATTCATTTTCGTAGTCTCGTTTAAAGAGCTTGAAATACTTTATTTTGCTCCGTCAAGCATCACATCGATAAAAATTTTTGACATGCTTAAAAGACAAAAAGAATGCAACGCATAAAATCTGCAGCCTAGTCACAAATACGTAGATGCGCAAAGCTATAATGAATGTAGATCGGTCAATGCGTAAAAACGCGAGGCATAAAGAGCGCGCATACAAGAGGAGCAGCTCGGTGAACCTAGAGGAACGGAACGATGCGCGTACGATAAGGAGCGAAGGAATTCGCGCGCTCGGTTAGGCCGCAATTACCGTCGAAATTGCACCGGACAGGGTGGAGCAAGAACGTGCTCTTCCATTTGTCGCAGGAGATTACGCCGAGCATTATGCGTCCTCCGATTCGATTGCGAATTACGCGGGGCCAGGAGAGAGATGGGCCATTAACGAGGAGATCCGAACGATTCTTGTCCGGCATTTTTCCATCGCGATAATGGGGATCGATTCAACGGTGTCCACGGTTCCGGCGTGGCGCCGCGGATCTAATGACAGCTCTCGTGGTGTATCGTTTAAACGGTTCTCAACGCTCATACTCCGGGTCGGCAGACCGGTGAAACGAATGAAACGAGCCGACTTGATCCTGTCGGTTTCAGTCGCGTCTATTAGCGGCGCTCTGGGTATCAAGGTTGCCGGTGGAGACGACGGGGCGACGGCTATCATTATCGCATTATCAACGGAAGGTCTGGCCGAGTTTCAAGCGTGTCCGAAGTTTCGCGGGGACCCGGTGCCCGGGGCCCCCGTGTGCCACGGGCCCCATCGATCATGTGTACCCGGCTTGGCATTTATGCCGGCGACACCCACGCGTTCGCGCATCGTTCCGCGAGGGACAGCTCGTTAACCAGGGAACGGTCGTGCATAACGGCGTCCATGCATAACGTGGTAGCCAAGCCGGGCACGGCCACGGATGCGTCGAGAGTCGCGCTCAAAGGGAATAGAAAGTCGATTTCTCAACGACACTGAAATAATTTAATGGGATATAATCGGTAGGTTTCCTGGCTCGGCCAGGTGGTGGGCTGGCGGTTCGGTCGGTCGGTCGGTCGGTCGGTCGATCGGTCGGTCGGTCGGTTGGTTACGCATTCGTAACACCGGTCGTCGCTGCCGCTCGCCGATCCCATTTGTCTCTCGGCCAAAGACGCGGCTACAGCGTCGAGGCGCGTAATCGCCGCGTGTAACTTTGAACGGAACGCCGCGGATCCGCCGCCACCAGCGAACCGCCATCCCATCGCTTGTTTTCTTTCTCTCTCGTTCTCTGTTTCTCTCGGCAATGGACACCAGAAGGCCGCGGGGATCTCTTAACGTATACGCGTAACCCGTAATTAATCGTCATCGCATGTTCGATATCTTCCTGTTTCGAGTAGTACAAGCGCAACCCATAGGATCCCCATAAATCTGATCACTGTCGAACGACGCGCGGACGGCCTCCGCCGCCGGTTTCATGCCTTCCACGGGACCATTCGATTCCGAATACACCTACTTATAGTATACGGTGATCCTTGCGCCGCTCATTCATGCACTTGTTCGTCATCCGTTTTACAGCGACTTTGCGTTTCTCTTGTTGCGCGGCGGATTCTAGTTCTACGGTTCTCTTGTTGCGCATCGGTGGTTCAGCGTTTTTCCTGTTGTACGCCTGACTCTGGTTTTATTTCCTTCGTGTCGGGTGGGGTCTGGGTTGAGCTATATACTTTTCAAGCGTTCCATCGATATGCGACAAAATTGTGATGAAATTAATTTTTATTACAGCAGCCTTGCTTTTTATATCGATGTAAAATGTTACTAGATCGACGTGTTTATCTTGCGTCCTCAAAATTTGTTAGATTAACGCGTAACCACTATCGTAAAGTAACGAATAAACATGAAAACTCATGAATTAAGATTGTCTAATTAAGTGTCTGGTTAAAAAAGTAAAACGAAGAATCCGATACAATAAATTTGGACATTACACGTTAACAAGAAAACAGATGTTCTAGCAAATGGACGGAAGTAACATACACAAAGATCTACACGATCCATTAAATCTCTCGTGTGCAACACGTGCAACCGCTCGAGTAACATCCTAGAAAAATTGAATGGTTCGCGGAACTTGGCAAAAGTTTCGAGCATTTCAATAGCCGTCAGTGTTTGCTGTAGCGCGCGTTGAATCTCGTCGATATTTTTTCTGCGAAAATTATTCGCGACAAGCAGAAGCGGCAGGAAAGAGCCACCCTATACACGGCCGGGCGCATGTAACGTATGTTGCAGGAGGATCGCGGAGAGCGAAAAACGATCGTAATATTCCGTTCGCGGATGGTTTCTATGCAAATGCGGTGAACGACTGTCGGTAGGTATTCGAGCGCGGAGAGGGCAGTGTATCATCTTTTATATATATACAGTGTATGCAGCTTGAAACAGCTGCTTTACGGTCCACGACGATCGCTTTGTAGATAACATCACCAACAGTCCTCTTGGCGAGGAGGCCGAGGGACTCTCTCCGAAACGCTATTACAAATGCGCCACTTGCCGGTGCTTAAGCGTTGGCCAATACCTTGTCGCGCGGAATCGAGAAAATGATATAAAACACATTCCGGGGCCGGTAATTGCGTCGCGCGCCTACTAACTCGTCCATGATTTATCCGCGGAACGCGTAACCATAAATTCCTTGGCGTATTACACAAGAACACGGGTCGAAGCTTGATCGTGTTCTATTTATTAGAAGCGTCCGTGTTTCCTGATCAACGATTTTCGTTTAATCGGTGCACGGATACTGTCTGGCGAGGTGCAAGAAAATCTGTCAACGAACGGATAAAAAGTGTCAACGAGCTTCCATTATCTTCGCGAACCGTCACAAAAAATGGAGGAACGGCGATGCGCTTTTTTTTCACCGTGCCGCTCTTATCTCGGCGCATCAGCCCGCTACCGTGTCGCTGAGTTTTTACCAGACATTGTTGTCCCTCTCCTACTGGGAGTTGAACAGTCCCAAAGCACCGAATGCCGCGCCAGTTTCCCGCGGAAAAACGTCAACGCGACCGTGACGGCGGCGCGGCGCATCAATTTTCGAGCAGCAGTTTTCAACGCGCTCCACTTCCTCCTGCGAGCCTTTCGCGGGTCGTCGATTATTAAAACGATACGCGCCAAGTGTCTCTGCCTTTTCGAAATTCCGCGAGATGTCTATTTCACTTTCACCGGCAGACTGCGAATCTTAACGCGTTCACAGGATGCAGGTACCTTTGAGAATTAATGAAATATGCACGAAATATTTTTAAATCAATTTATTGAACGCGTTCGCTACTGACAATCATTCTCTCCTCTTTTTCAGCATGTAGTACGTAGGGGTTGAACAAAATAATGGTCACTGGAAAGCCATTTTGAAAGTATAAACATGCCTCTAAAGGAATATTAAGACAAAACGTCTTGAATGTCCTACGAACGTCTTCCGAACGTCTTCTGAATGGCTTATCTTACGAAACTGTACGTCTTAGAGACGTCCATTAGACATCTTTAAGACGTCTTATTAATACGTTAAAACGACGTCCCGAAAAAGGCGTCTTCAAGGCGTCATGTGCCATCCGGGCTGTATGCCAAAATGAAAATTTAAATAAAGAAGGAACCAGCACGTCACTCGTCGCTTGCTACGAACGACCAGCGAGCGAGGAGAAGGAGAAAATTTTGGAGAGCACTGTATAAGGTCACGGAGAAGAAGTTCCGGCAGGTTTCAGCTGTATTCGGCACTGCACCCACGCCGCGTAGGCCCTCGAGTCATCTCGAGTGAAGGCGAAGCGATGGCGCCTTGATACAAATGCGCGGGACTTAAAAGTTAGGGATCGCGGTCGTTAGGTGGCTGGCGAGAGGCCCGTGTCCCCCTTCTTCCGTATCTATAACGTTAATGCGTTACATACCTGCACCCAGTCGCGCGAAAGCGCAAGTATGCGTGGCATTGCGAGCGAGAAGCGTGTCGGCGAGTGAAGGCCCCCACGAGGGAAATGAGGGAGGAGGTGTGTACCCCGGATGGAAGGCGTCGCACACGCGAAGGGGCCCCGGGTATGTAAAGGCGTGCGTGCGCGGGGCCCCGGCTAAATAAACTACCCTCGCATTATCGTCGCCTCGGAACACGTTATACGCTTGTAAAACCGCGAAAACAAATGTTCGCGGCGACGAAGTTAAGGAGATGGGAGGCCGCGAGAGCTGCGGGACCGACTCGATACACTCGTCCGCGGGTTTTATACGTATGGCCGGCCATTAATGAAACGCGGGCTGCTTTGTCAGGACGCCGGGGATTATCTCGTCGAAAGCCCGACCGTCGTACTCTTTTGCTACGCTGCTCCTGGTGCTGCTGTTTCCGGCCGGTGAGCATCCCTTGCTGCCAAAAAAAGAGCGTCTCGAGCGCTGGAACAACCAGTAGTTTAATAAGCGAATTGACTCCGACGGATCTTGAAAATTCAGTATATTTCATTTTTTATCCAAGAGCTGCCCCGATAGAATGCGACGTATTAAAGGCGTCTTTTTTACGTGCATTTTAGGTTTGAACGTCTTACGTCCTGAATAGACGTCTCGAAACAGACACCTTCAGATCTTTGAAATGTCTGTTAGACGTCTGGAAGACATCTTCTGAACATCTTAAAGACGTACCATTTCCGAACAAAAGACGTTCAAGAGATATTCGGAAGCCGTTCGGAAACCGTTGGAGACGTCTTTAAGACGTCTTTAAGGCATCTCCGTGCTATCTGGGCGTATTTATGAAATTTTCAGTGTGCCCAATGTTAGATATTCGAGCAGCCTCGATCTTGGAATTTATTCGGATGCAGCGAGTTTGATGTAGATGTCCACCGGCGAGGGACACGTTCGTCGATTTGCCGCGAATTATATCGTCTTTCGCCTGGGCTGGCCGGTGCTTCTCTCCGTAGCCATGGTCAAGATGGTCTGGTATAATTAATTGCGGACGCGTAATACCTCGGTACGCTGCGGGGCCACCTAGTAATTGGTTGCTCGGTTTTAGTTAACGAGACCTTTAAGCACCGTTTCAGTCCGCGAGCACCGGTAAATCTCCGGCGATATAAGTAAGTATACGTTCCTGCCCGGGGGGGAGCGGACCGTTCAACGCCTCGGCTGGTAATTATTAGTACGATTGCTATGATTTAATTCCTATTACGCCATTACTACCAATGTTTGATGGTGTTTATGGACCATTGTGTAGGAGAGGCGTGGCCCGTAACGACACGAACGCAACGCGCGATCGTATTTACAGCCATACACGCGCATCCATTACACAGACCTGTTTTCGTTCTCCGCCATGTACGACGTTTCACATTCTTTTTCACTTTCCCCGCGGGAGCAGGCTGATCCGTGACGATTGCCGGCTAATTGTACGGCGGTTACGTTCTATTTACCGATTTGGTGCAACCTGAGTGTTCACCTTGTGCGGAAAGCAATCGCTGTTTTACTGTGCTGATCGATTAGATTAGGTAATGGTAAATTAATTGAGAAGCGAGACGTAGCGAAGAGATAGAGAAGATCTATGAGAAAGTGAGTGTACACTCAGAGCGTCATCCTTTAAACTTGTAATACTTCGATCGAGAAGACTTTTCTAAAAATAAATGGGAAATGTTTTTTCTTTACGATACGATTAATTAATAGTGTACAGACGTATGTAACATGTATTATTAGATATAATCTCTTACTACGATCACATTCTTGTCTGATCGCTTTACTAGATTATATCCATTATACTCGCAATAAAACGTTATTTCTAGAGTCTAAGGTCATATCCTGGACACTTATAAGCCCGAGTCATTTACGCCGGACTATTTAAAGGGTTTCAAGCTATCGGCCGCGGAAGCAATAAAGAGTGGACATTTCGAAACTTGTTCGACTGTTTTTTAATCGATCACCCTGTTCATAAATACTTGTACGATTCGCACATCTTACACTCGACTTGATATGCATCCCGCAGTAAATCTCCGACATTCCAACGTTATTGGAGACCGCGAACGTCGTTACTTAACGCTGCTCCACGAAGTGGAAATAGAACTACGTACGACGAGAATATCGAGCGGCAATTATAAATAACCAACGAAGATGCTGGTATATTAATTTTCCTCGAGCCAAATGATTTTCCACAGACGGCCCGGCCAAGTGCAACCGGTCAACGTGCCATTATCGCGTTAACGTTTAGGAGCGCCAGTACGATTCCAGCCACGACACCGATTACAAACGCCGATACCACTCGATACGTGTTAAGGGCCGGTGCTAGATGGCCGGCCGATAATCGGCCGGCGTGACTTCCACGCCGCGCTGGGGCAAAATAATTCGCGTGTTCGCCGGGTGTAACGATAATTTTCCCTAAGCGTTCTAAACGCTTCGCCGTACGGAGGCTTGCGCGTACACACCTCCGGAGCGGCGTAAGCAATCGCGATAACGTAACGCGCGTTCGCTCGGGAAACCGGTATGCCCGGTATCGGTGTTACTCTCGGGTACACCTCTCGGGTACCCGCCCGGAGAAACGAGTTGCCGGGTCGCCCTGTATACATCGACGCGGCGGATCGTTTAGATATAATTACTGACAATTCTCAAGGGCACCGTATCACCGGTGATTGGCCATTTTCATGGGTCTCCGTGATCGTTAACGAACCCTCCCTCTCTCTCGTCCACTTCAGCCAGCGGAATTATTGCCGATCCTACGACCGTCGACCGACACTCCTTCGATCCTCACCGACGGTCAATCCGATCGAACAAGTCATTCTGCGTCGCATGACCAAAAATCATTCGGTCGGAACTACTACCCTTTTATGCAAGGGTGTAAAGAAATTGTATGTGTCCTCAAAATTGTCCTTAACCTTGAATTTCAAGGTCAAATATTTTTTTTATCTAGAATTTTTGTTTCTCAAATTCATTCTGTATCCCGTTAAAACGAAGTACTTAATATAGGATATTATTCCGAAAATAATGAACAAATGGAGGGGTTCGTGCCGGTAGGTGGTCCAGGGAAAGTCTCCGTGGGAGCAAAAGAGTTAATCTCCGCACCCGATTTCCTTGTATCTCCCGATATGCATCTGTGGTCCCGTGACATTTTCACAAAGCGGAGAAAAATGCGAACCGTATGGGAACAATAGTTACCAAATAGAGGTTTAATTAACAACGAACCGACTCGGATTTGCTAACGATATACCGTATCAGGGCGCGCGTGTTCTCCGACGGTTTTTGCATGGTACGAATAATAATTGGGCCCGAGAGGATGTCGCTTAGGCCTCCGTGAGGGTTGGTTCTTGCGTAGTTTGGTTGAAACGCGGGTACACGTGGCCGTGAGGCGTAATTCTATTAAGCGTCCGGGGTCTTGGCCGGGATAGTCTTGGCGGTCACGCCAATTAATGCGTCGCGTTACGGAAGAACAAGGTATAGTACACGCGGCGCGCGGTTCTGACGCGGCGGTCACACGATATCGCCTTCGGTGCACTCCCGTAGATGCTGCCCGTAGATTAACAACCGTATCGTTGCACGTACAATCACTAACGGTCCGCGAGAGACATCGTAACTCCCACGGCCGGCCGTATCCGTGGTTCCCTCGGCGGTCATTAGCGGGTATATGGGTGCCATAACAAAGATGAAACCGCGAGGCCGGCGCACGGTCTCGAATATCCGGCGCAGTCTCTTGTACACACCCACGTGTATCTCTTACACGGAACGGTAACTCTTCGCCGAGCCGATTGAACTTTTATAAATACGGTCCCGCTGACGCTAACCTATTTCGCGGACGGGCATCCTCGCCGAGACGCTCGGGCAAATGACACATACTTCCACCGCGAAATGGCACTTGCCTCGTTCCGACCAGACCAGACTCGTTCACGGCCTGCACCGAATGGTATGCGCAAGAATCGTTTCGAAGATTAGAACTCCGAGATATGACAGTTATTCGGTTTACGGCCGACGATTTTTTAACGTAACGCGACTCGTACAGCCAATATCTCGCGGGTTAATAGGAAACTGCGTTTCTCATTGATAGTGCAGCTGTGCATGCACTAATCTGCTATTCTATGTACTTTAACGAAAGCTTTAGAGAGAAGAGTAAATGGACTTATTTTTACAGTTTATCTTTATGTTATTTCTGGGGATCGATCGTGTCTAATAAAACTCGAGTGCCTCTAACTTTTTAACAATCACACGGCGGAGTTACACAGAAAGGATCGAACGAAAATAATTCCACACGTACTTATTTTAGAGCGACCTCTGACCGCAAGGTGATAACGAACGAAACTTTGCCCGCATCAAGCATTAGGGACCCAGAATAGCGTCCGCTTCCCACGCATTGCTCGATGCCCGACAAGTTCGTTTCACGCGTTAACGCTGCGCGGCAACGAACAAGAAGTCGCCTGCACTCTGTCCCTAAAAAAACGCAATCCTCTGTTTAAGCGTGCTATGACGGGTGATATAAACTTTGTTGAAAACGGGGACATCGCGGAGGAACCGCTACGATATTACACGGCGGGCCCAGGGGGCTGGGTGTCCTCCCGAAACCTGTATCCACGGTGAAACACGTTGTTGTCGAGTGTCGGCTGGAGGATTGTCTTAATAAGCCCGATAAATCGGTGTTAACGCGGAATTGCGAAAGAGTTGTCCCGGTCCCCGCGAGGCGGACCTCCTGCGCGGGGAATAGTATACCCCTGATCAGCGGGTGTCTCTCCGAGGGGGAAACAAAAAAAACTACAATTCGCGCAATCCTATAAAGAATTTTCTGCGGTCGGGCCTACGCGGAACCGGGTTCTGGTGTGCGTGGCTGTCACGCTCGGAAATAGCCAGTAAAGCCGACGGACGTCTTCATACGGCGCGTCGCGCGGGCTACAGGTTTCCCACCACCGGCGCGACAACTTCCAGATTTAAATACCTCAATAAATAATCGATTATATGGCAAGCATTAAATGTCTTAATAAGCGAAATGTCGGCCTGTTTTTCGAGTAGCCGAAAGCACGCGCGCTCGCCCCCCCTACGTCCACCCTTTTCTACTTGTTCCTTTTTCCTCCGCCTTTTTCGCTGCTGGAAGCCTCCAGAGAGAACCTAAGCGAACATTTTTGCTCAAACACCACCGAAATACAGGGACCCTCGACGTCCGTGTGCTCTCTAATCGAATCAAGCCTTTCGCTGGCGAAAACAACCCTCGACTAGCCAGTTATGCGCCCCCAGAGTCATCTCAAACGAATGATACATGGTTCTGTGTATCATAAAACTGGGGATTCTCGTGCATTTCTAGAATATTTTCTAAAATATGAGAAAATTTGTGTGGTTTTCGCAGGAATTTCTTGCACATCAGCAATCTTTTTAAGCGAATGGTCATATTGATTATTAAACTGTCAATCTTCATGCGTCTACGGAACGTACGAATTTTTGTAATACTATAGAATGTGTATGTCAAGCCTCAACCACTCGCATGAATTTCTTACACCCCGCCAACCTTGTCAAATTATGTCTTGCATGTATTAATAGGCCGTGAATCTTTACTTGATTTATAAACCTCAATAAGATGTACATACTGATGTGTAATATCTTTAATAAATTCATTAAAATATTCCCTTACTTTAATTACTATAAAATAATTCGTGAATCAGTAAGATTAAAATTTTGTTGACTTCAAAAAGTGCTGAATGGAACTCGATGGAATTTTTATTCGGTTTCTAGCGCAAAGAGTCCTGCTGTAATTTCCACAAAGTAATTCATGAATCACTTCCAACAACATTTCACCAACTCCCGAGCTAACTGAGTCACGAACCGCGCTAAACAAGCTCGAACGGTCCGTGGAAACTATAAAACTGTTTCCAACAGGAAGTCGTACAGCATCCTAAACCGCGCGACAAGTTACCGGTTAACAAAAACCCGAGACGAAAGACGTCGCGTATTCTTCCGCGGAGGATTCCACGGGCACTTAGTCAGAATTTCGAGGAAGGCCTGATCGATGTGAAACGGTCGCAGCTCCGTTTGTTCCTGGAAGTTTTGTGCATCAGATAAAGCCGCCGCGCGCAGGCCTGGTAACGATTAAGCATCTACCACGGTTTCGGTTAATTAGAAACGCTCCGCGACACGGACACTAAATAATGCTTGTTCGGGCGAGTTCTTTCGGTGTCGGCGAGGGTATCAAAGACCTGGGAAAACACCCCGAACACAAGGTTCGGCGGACCTTTAAACGCAAAAATGAGTCAATAGCGACGGAGACTAACATCGGAGGAGAGGACAGGCGAGCCTCACCTTTATTCCGACGTACCTGAGCTGCCGTTATCTCGCCGGTGATCTCTTTCGGCTTTTAGAACAGAAACTCCGATCGATAAACGCCCAGAAATTAGTGGAAAGCCAAGGGAAAGGCATCGATACATCAGATTTTATCTGCCCGGTGTTCTTCCACTGTCTTCTCGACGCCGTTGTTCGAGGACGCCTCGCGATGCTTCGAAATACTTTCCACTGATTGTCCTTAGGCGTGCGATCGGAAAGTTTTCATCGGATCCGAGCGACTTATTAATTCAAATTAGTAACTCTAATTGAATTCTCATCAATGTTCGTTGTTCGCGTTAATAATTCATTGTGCAAGTCTTCGGGGGTTCCGGACGAGTAACATTAGAATGACGGTGTCCTAAATTTCAAGCTCGGAGCAAGTCGGTAATCTTTTTTCGTCTTCCGAGATGGAATATTAAAACGGTCGTCAGAGAAGCTCAATAGATTTCCTGCCTGTCACGCGGTCATGTTCGTCTTCCGGCGCGCACGGTCGCCGCACAATGACAAGCATAAAGGGCGGACGAGGCGATGCTGACATAATAGGAGACAGGGATCTGACGTTCGGGTGTGTTTCAGTAACGAATACCTTCTATTAAGACATCTGTCGACGGAGCTAGAAGCGTCTCGTGGAAACGCGTTTCCTTCGGTTTCGTCCCATCATGGTTTTCGAGTTCCTCCATTTAGTCCGGCAGCACCGTCATTAGCCTGGAGAGACGATCTCTCTCGATCGCCGCAGGTACTCGAAAGACAACCGAGAGGTGCGGTCGCGATCTAGAGTGTTCTTCGCGACGTCGCCGGTGTCGTTTTTCAAAACCGTCCGCTTTTCGTGCCACGGAGAGAAAAAGCAGAGGAACCGGCGAGAAAGCGCCCGGATATTATTTTACATGACGGGCGGGGCGGCCGTAAGCCGCGCCCTCATCCCCCTCTCGATCCACAAATTTAACGTTTCAGCGCGTTTACAGCGATTTCCTTTCGTCTGCGTGCGTGTTGGTGCTCGAAATTAAAAAGGGCTCGTCGCACGAAGCCAAACACGCGCCGCGCCGCACCGATTCGTTTTGAAAAGCCCGCCGTCGCGATTGCTTGTTAGCTCGAAAACTGCGGCTTTTGTTGCGCGAGCGTCTTTGTCGCGCCATTCTGCAATTTAATCTATTAAACGCCCGGAGAATGTTGCTGAGTGCGCGATTGCATACGCCCGGCATGTGCGAGAAGCAAAAGGAGGGCTGGGTAGAATTGTTGCAAATGAAAGCCCTTTTAATTTACACGCCGTTTCTTCCTTTGTTTGCTGCCTTGTTTCTTTTGTCTTACCGATGTCTGCGCTGCCGTTTCACATAGACGCGTTACTCTATTTTACATGGCATTTTTATTGATAACACGAGACATTAAATAGCAAGACATTACTGTATATTTTTGGTATTTCTCGGGAATCATTGAAGTGGTAAGATGGTTTGAACGATGTCGACGGTAGAGTTTGCTCGACGCAGGCTCGATGACGATCTGCGAAACACACCCAGCATTTTTGCGAACGGCAGCCAGCTCATTGACCGAACAATGTCGGCCGGTATTGCGCGTGGGTGATCGGCTGCGTAATACAGGGTGTTCGAGCGAGGATATCGGGTGTTCCAGGGACAGGGGTCTCATCATGGGAGGAGCAACCTTATCCGTGAAATTTGTCCTTCGGTTTGGCCGAACCTAATCCACCGGGCGGCTCGCTACCGTTCCAGAAACTAGCGGCTAAACGGGAACGAAAACGAGCAACGCGAAGTAAACGAAAAAAAGGGGTGTTCACTCGTCCGAGGTGAGACGTCCCGACGCGACGCGACGACGAGGCTCGTTTCTGCGAGAATATCGGCACGATGCCCCCCTTTTCGTCTGCCCCCCTCTGACGTAGATCGAATTACTATGGGGTTTGCCAGGAGCCACGCCATTGGTCAGGAGTGGCCGGTGTCAAAGGAAGGAGATCCAAGGAGGAGCGTGTACGCGCAAAAGGGCGGCTTGCGTGCGAACAAGGTTATGCTAATGTTGCACTCATGCTGCGGTGTGCGAGCGTATGTGGGCCATGGTATCCTCGATTGTGCGCGTGAGTATGTTCTCCGCGTGGTACTATACCGGCAACGGCCTGGTGTGTCTAACCTGCGCTGTGTCAGAAGGCGCGGTAAGTGGCAAGATGCAGGAGCTAGCTAGCGAACGGGTGGAGACCAGCCATAACTTCTCCGGCTGAAACTAATTACGAGCGTGGTATTTAGACGGCGGGCGCTACCTTTTGTTTAGACGAAATCTCATTTGAATACATTACCCGGTGGCGAGGCGCTTCCCCCGACTGTTCCGACGCGCTCCGGAATATATCGATCAGCCCAGGCCTCTATTGCCTAACGCACACACGCCCTCGCCCGTACCCTTTCTTTCTTCGGATCCGACCGTTGTTGCACGAATTTTCTAATTAATCGATCGCAGATAACGCCGCGGGAACGAACGCAACCGCCCGGATAATAATTCATCCCCTTTCACCCGGGAGACCCGAGCCTTGTCTGCCTCCGCTTGCAAATTGCCGGGAGCACCGCCGGACACCAGCTAATAGACTCTTTCTGCGATATTTTTTATTAAACCAGCAGCCTGAAAATTCTAACAGTTCCCTAGTTAGAAGCATTGTTCTTTGTACGCTCGATTAATTTCATATTCTTCATTCTATGCTACCAGGTAATCATTTATAGCAAGACGTGTATTAATCCGTTATTGACTTGTCATCTTTCAGCGACTATATTGTGGTCTTTATAAAGTAATTGGAATGTGAGATTTTCGAACTGCTGTTCGATCTGGTACAATCATTGAGAATCAAATAAATGGGTCAAGTAGAGTACACCCAGATATCAGAAAGACGTCTTGAATGTCCTACGAACGTCTTCCATAAATAAAAGATGTTAAAGGATATGATTAGAGTGGAGTTCCTCTTAATAAACGTACAACTCGGTGAAATAAGTCCCTTTATAACAACTTAACGTTTATTAAAACGTGATATAAAATTGAACCAGGAGTGTCCTGCCGATACCGAATCTTACATCGAACTGGCTTCGGGGCGACGTACAAACCACGTCCTACCCACTCGCGTCTCATGCCGATCGTCTTTTTTTTCGATCGTCATTCCTCCGTCGATCGTCACCCTCGACACAGTGCATCGAACCACTTTGCGACATCGCAACAATTCCACAACACTGTAACAATTCTGAGTTTTTCCCTTTATAAATGTTTTACTTTAACAAAAGATACACAATCTTCGATAAAAATTTGACCGACCCAGGAAAACCGGTCTCATTTTACACCGGTTACTGCGAACTTCTTTATAGAAACGTCTACTCGCAGACTTCGAAATTCGTATTCGGAGGAGTCGTCCGTACTTTAGCGAAGTTTTCGAAGAAGCAACGTGGAAGAGTGATTTGAGAAGCACATTTGCGAGGAAGATTTCGATTGCACGGCGCGGGCAGGGTCGGAACGCGGAATATGTAAAACACCGGCGTTTCGCGGGAGTCGTGGAAAACAGGGAGGAATATTGTAACGGCGGGTTTCTTCGAAGCGCACGTGTTCCAAATCATAGCTCCGGCGGAACGGAACAACAGGGCGCATAATAGTCGTCTAAAAGCTAACTTGTACGCGCGCGGTAGGCACTCAGATCTCGGTCGCTGTATATTCTCTGTGTCCTCGTGCATAACCCGGCTAAGTAAACCGAGCCCACGTTCGGATCGTAAACGCGTTCGCATTGGCGTAGCCAACGGTATAAACCGGGCGATGGTGTATTGCGGCAGCACGGTATTAATTGCTCCGACGAATCGGTATCAACGAACAGCGTCATTGTGCCATGGTTTCAGAGTGGCGTGGGGCCAGTGGCGGTGGTGGCTGGTCCCAGCAATTTAATTAAAGACCAAAATGATCACGCTCGCGGAGCACCACAATTAAGACAATCGCGGGAGTTAATCCTCCCCGGCGCATAATTACACGCGCAGATATTTAAATTCATCGTCATATCCTCTAAGGGCTAGGCATTCCTGAGTGGCTGGGATCCCGATACCCAATCGGGGATCACTTCAACAAATGCAAAGTAGCCAGAACGCTAATTAGAAGGTTGCCCCGGCTCGAGGGGGGGTAAAACAGGTTTTCGCATGTTCAAAATAGATTAGGCTTATCCTTCTATATATTCACCGGTGTAACCTTGTTCTTTCAGCATCGAGCCGCTCAAATTCCAACCGATCCCCCCCGATGAACCCTCGCGGTATTTTGTAGTGCCACTTTAAAATGCTACCGTGCACCAAAAATGCTTCAGGAACCAACGATGATTTCCCGATCGCGACGTCTTTGAAATCTTTTGGTATTTAGGTGCTGCCAGCGAAACTCTTTTAATTGTAAATGGAATAATTGGCAGAGAGGCCAGAATAATTTCAATTATTCGAACGTGCGCGACCGTGAATGATACTTCTCTGCTTCAACGCCGAGGCTGCTACCATCGTTGGTCAAAGGACCTGTTTCGGCATTCTTATTTCACAATCATTGAAATTGTAAAGATGCTAAGTAACTTCAAGCTTGTCATTTTTATGGGTCTACACCTCGTAAAAACCGTACTTAACTGCCGCCATACCAGGCTCTTGTAACGTAGGTTTTCGCCCTTAGGAAGCCAGCGGAGAACGAGAAATGAACTGAAGTTCTCGGAATTCGTTTCTCCTTCGTCGGTATTCTTCTGACAGAGGAAACCTTAATAAAAATTACTCAAAAACTTGTAAAAATAAAACAGATGGAACATTATTGAAAAATTCTGATGAGAAGGATTAAGTCTTAACGGGGTTAAAAGTACATCTCGAGTGACCAAACTCAATTTCATAGACTGGTGACGATTATTAAAGCATATGTCTCAAGTGTCCAATCAATTTTCGCTACCCAGAGTGAACATTGTTGGGAAAGGTCGCGGTAGATCCAATTCGATATTTCGCAACGTATGCATCGCGCGGCAGCGAAACGATGCGGCGCGGCGTTCGCGACCGATGAAAGGAAATCGCGTTATCGACGAGAGCACGCTCGCTTCCGGTCATTGTGCGCGGTCACGCAGTGAAGTTCTCTCGGTGGAACTGCGGCAGGTGAGGTCGCCCCTTAAACGTCCGTTAAACATCCGATCGCTGTAGCCACCCGTCCCCGGAGTCTATAATTATTTTCTATTCTCAGTACCGTCTGCGTAGATACGCAGCTCGATAAATAACCAGGAAGCCCGCCGTAACTTTGTGCCCGGTGCGAATCGGTCTCCGGCGAACCGTTGATTATCCGCAGTACCTCCTACCGATCCACGGCCGATTATCAGTCGACGTTCAATCAACGGACGAGGTTCGGTCGTTATCGGTTCGCGTACGTGCAGCCACGCGGATCTCGGGACGCGTGATCCATGAAAAATCGGCGATCGCCTCATTCAATTAATCGGTGCCGGTGATTGCGCCTCCTGCGAAACGGTGCGATTCGACCGGTGATCGCTGCGCCGGATGCCTAGGCGCTTCTGGGTAGCGGATTAATGGTTGCACTAATTAATACGCGGGACTTAATTAATTAATTTCTTGTACGTTTGATCCGCCTTATAACCAATTGATAGATTCCGCGTTGAAAGAGAAACATCAATGTCTTCTGGCTACCATCGTCAGCTTCCTCCAGTAACGCGATGTCCTTTTCATTTCGAGGATCGTAAAAATGAAGTTTCATTTGATTAATAGAGGCTGACTGAATGAATTGGTGCAGCTAATGGAACGCATCACCGTCATCGTCCTCCGGTAACACGACGTTCTTTCTATGCGGAGAGTCTCGGTGGGACATAAAAGATGGGATTCTGAAATAAAGTTGATTGATTGGAGGTCGCGAATTAATTAGCGGAGCTAATGGAACGCGATCGACCGGTAGAAGAACGTTGGCCGCGAATTAGTATCCACGGTGATCGGCGCCTTTGCCCAGTCATTGTCCCTCGTATTAGAAAGCCGAAGCTGAATACCGATCGCGAACCATTCGGCACGGACGTGTACAGTGTTGCCCGGCGAGTGTATATAAAGCAACATTTATTATTGCTCGCGTACACGTTAGACGGCGGTACGTGGAGCGTACAGCCGGCCCCGAAAGAGAGCGAGAGTGACGAGGGAACTCGGGAGACAATGAGCCGGATAAGGAGAGACCGAGAGAGCCGATCGAGGGGGCCAACGGAGAGAGAACCAAGAGAGCTGCTGCTGTTGCTCGCTGTTACTGCGTGGGGAATGAATAGTTGTAAACGCGGGCGCGAAAGGTCTCTCCTAGAAGCCGAGCCCCCTATTGTTTCCGCGTTCGGAGGCTCGTTCTCGGTCGCGCGCGCGCGCGCGCACCAAGAGAAATCGCAGGGTAACGTATGCACTACGCCGGTCAAATATTTCGGCGACCGTGTGCGACTCTGTTCCTTAGTCTCTGGATTAGAGAACCACTTCCAACGCTGCGCTGGCTGGCTGGGTTTGATCGCCATCGATTGCCAACGGAGGGTGTCGATGTACATTGTGTAGATCCGGACGGAGTTGCTCCAGGACACTGTCCTAGATTGCCAGAGACACTCGTACGATACTTTCCTCCAAGCTCGATGGATTTCGGTGTTGCATTACCTTTTGCGCAACGTACTTTATTGGATGTCGCTCGGTCAACTTGTGTATACAGGATTCAGGAAACTGTGGGGGTGGTGGAAATGAATTTCGGAATGCTCACCATTCTGTTTGTTCCGTCGAGGCTGTCTGCTGGCACGGAGAAAGTGGAGGATATGCAAGACTTTGATAAAGGACTACGCGTTTATAATATAGCGTGGAAGGGTTTTCTCAGGAGAGATCGAAACGTAAAATTGAAGATATGCTTTATTACGACTAATGCGAACGCTAACTGCTAACTGATTCTTTAAAAACGCCTTAATTCGAACGGTGTCCTTAAAACGCGAGTCGTCAGCGGTCAGCTGTTGTTCTGTGACGAAATATGGGGCGGCGATTGCGCTTCATAATATTGTTCGAGGAACGATGCTATTTCCTCGCGTAACGGGCGTATGTACATGAAGACATACAGCGCAAGTTATTTCTTTTACAATAGTCGATCTTTTTGAAAGATCTGCGCTACGAGGATTATACTTTAAATCTTTTAGCTAAAAAGACGAAAGCTTGACGGACACCTTGCGAATCTCTAATAATTGATCATATTCTTGTCAGGGGAGCATCTTGCTTGGAAGATGCACTAAAGTTCCCGGGCCAGTACTGTAACTTTCAAGTCTATTATCAACCCGAGTCACGATAGCGGTGTACGAAATACGATTTCCAGTCTCGCGAAAATTCACGTGGCACCGCCGGTAAATCCGGTCTACACTCCGGCGAACCGGGAACAAAGCGATACTGCGCCGCCTACGTGGCGAGCGTGCACCAACCAAGACCGAAATGTGTATCATTGACTAACGACCGTCGATACCCGCTATCGTCGCCAACTCGAAGGAGCTACCGAGACGGTCGGGAGCCCCCGTCCCGGCATTGTCGGTAGCTCTCGCGGAATCGTTATCGTTGCCGTGCCGAGATACATAATGCGTTCGGTCCGGACCGCCGATCGCAGTTTCTCTTCTGAGACAGATTTCGCCGGAGAAACGGGCCAGCACTTTTGCCGTGTAAATCCAGTCTGGCCGGACCGTAGAAATATTCAAACTGGAGTACGCTGCTCCTTGGACCTCACTGTCCTCCTAGACAGCTATCATTTGTTAAGCGTTGGCGGATAGGTATATTTCGATATCTTTGTCTATAACGTGCGAGAATTTGAAGAAGGTTCGATTGTATTGAGCTCAATCGAGGCTGATAATATTGTGCTACTTTTTACGCGTATCGGTCTTGAACGAACATACCAAATTTTTATTCAACTAACACTGGCTGAATGAATTTTTAAGGACAGCTGTACAAACGTTTCGTAGGTGTCTTTTGCAAGACACTTTAAAACTGCGCACACGACCAAAGGGAATGGAATTTATTTGATCGTATCAAGCCGAGTGCTCGTAAAAATCAGATAAAGAATTATGAATTGTACAAAAGTTAGACGAGTTGGGGGAAGGATAATGGAGTATCGATTACAAATCATCGTCGCAGGATGACGTACTCTCGCCGCTCTGAAACTCTGCCAATCACGCGAGCAATCGAAGGGCGCGATATCGAACGACGATCGGAGCGCGAATAATATTGTATCGCGACAAGCGAATAATATCGATCGAGACGTACATCGAGGTCGGTGCTACGATGACGTTCGGAATCGAAATCGAGCGATCATCGCAGACAGCATATCGGATCCGGAGGTAGCAAAGACTTTTTAATACAGCGAGAATGGACCGATCACGCGTGTCCGAGGCCGAATCCTCGCGCGGACGGTCGCAAAGCGCGCGGTGCAGCGTGCGCATCGAAGAGTGCACCGTATTATAACGCCATTGCGGACGTGGCATTAGCTTATCGGCCGGCTGGATCTCGATCCTTTCGACCGTTCGTTTCTTCATCGGTCGCTGCGCAATCTCGTGCGTAGGTACCACCTTCGGATATACCCGTGGCTTCTGTGCCCGATGCAAATATCGTCGGGCCTCCGAACCTTGCTGGAGGTTCGACTCCGAGTCTGGTGATCATCGAGGATCCTCGCCTTTGGGTGACCGACCCACACGACACCGTCCCACGATATGGGTATTAACGAAACGCGGATCACGTTACAGTGATATCTTTCATATGATTGCGATGGGGCAACTCAAATGATAATTTCCTGCTTAGTCCTGCGATTCAGCGGCACCGATTAGAACGACGTGACTGCTGCCGCGAGATTCGAGGAACTCTGTGTCGGTTGCGGAGGAAAATGCTGATGGATATTGCTTATTAATTATTCCCGGAGGTGCGCAATCTATTACCACATTCTTATTCAGCGAATAACTATTTTCTGCGATGTTCGTGCTACGTTCGTATTGTGAAAGTTACATGGAAACGTTTCGGCTTGAATTTATTACTGATTGTATTCTGGGATGTGTTTCCGACCATCTGATATGTTCGCATGTTTCGGTAAAGAATGCGCACTTTAAACCAATCATATTTTTCTACGAACAGTGGAGAGGCACTTACACGCGATTCGCAAAGCGGAATGCGTTTAATTTCGAATGATAATTTCACGAGTTCGACTGTGCCCGGCCGCAAGACCGATGTCGTTTGGCGGAGCACCGTTCATTTGATCGAATATTTGGCCAATGATGAATCGATAGGTGAAATTTTTCGACTGGGGAGAGGGTGTCGAGTGAGCTCTCGACGGTTCTCCGGGGCGGGAAACGTAAACGGGTCGGGTGAAATTGAATCGGGAATGAGACCGGCGCGGTAATATCGTATCGAGCGATTAACGCGCGGAGTCGGTCCTCTCTTTGCGCGGGTGGATGGAAGCGTTGTTGGGCGGGGTGGGGGACGTTACGGGAAGGAGAGGGGGTAACGAGAGCCGAATTTCATAAGCGCGCCGGAGTATTAGGGGTGTCAAACGTCCAATTAGAGCGTCCCGTGAAAATTAATAGCGGCCGGCGGGTTCGGCTTTCGGGAATCGTTTCATCGGCTCTCTCGCCCTCGAGTGCAAAACGTTATGCAACTGGCCGTCGGCTGACGGGCTGACCAGGGCCGTCTGAGAGCCGGGAGTCAGGGCCGTAGGCCACGCTGAATTATTCAGACGACGTTCCGGTGGCTCCATTGTTGCCCGAGATACCGTGGCGGTCGTGTTTCACGATTAAAAATCGAGGGGGATACCACAGGCCGTGGCCGGCCCGGCCTGGCCCGGCCGGGTCAAAAACACCGCTCGCGGGTAAATTTTCAGGAAAAGAATTTTCGCGAGATCGCGGCCCCACCAAATATGAACGGCTCCGACGCACAACCCGGCTGACACAATTCCCGAACGATCATGCTAGGATGTTGCTAAATATTGCACTGACGACCCCGCGGATGAATGAAATCTCCGATGCATGGGGAGAGCGCACCGCGTTCACGTCACGTCGTATCGATTGGGAATCTCGAGTGGATGGCCCATTGAGAAACGGGGTCCACTTCTGTAATTTTTAGGGGTAAGTGGGCTCTACGAGGTTTAGGTTACCTGTGTCTTGACCCAGGTCACGGCTTCGGGAAACTTACGGTGTCCTAGTCTTCGAGGATCTTTTAGTTGATTTCTCCGCTCATGACATTTTCAAGATATTTAATGTATAAATCTAATAATATTTTATGAGTTCATATACCAGGTCTATCGAGAACATATGCTTGCCGTCGCATCAGGAAACGAAGACATCACCCTATTGATTCTAGCCAGTTTAGACAGGACCCTGACAACCTACCGTTCGGGTCTCAGCTGCGTACACATACTGGGCTAATCCGAAGTGTATCCGTAACGCGTGCGGTCCGCGCAATAAAAATATAATGCTCGATAAACGCGTGAAAGCGTACTCGAACGATATCATGCTGACGTTCGCATGGTCCTCTACCCCTCGCTATTGTGCTTCCGAAAACCTATTGTCGGTAGAGTCCAACCGACTCGATCGTGGGGCTCGATCGACTATAATCAATTACGGCTCTGCCGAATAAAAGTTTCGCATCGAATTCGTTCCGGCGCGGTCCACGTAATTTATTCTGAAAAGACCGGCGCGACACACTGTGTAATCGTTTTAACCCTTTGCATAAGTATTCCTGTCGATTAATCATCCACCATTCAGTATTTAACTCGATATAATATGTGGTATACGAGCATTCTTAAACGTACGAATATTGTGTATTGCTCAAAACCTTGGTGTCTCATATTTCTGCCCCGTCATCTATGCAGTCGTAATTGCCTAGCAAAAATGAGCAAAAATTCAGTCGCGACAATAGCTGGAAATTCGACGTAGGCCCACGAAGGGCCAATCGTTCCGAACGATAAACCATTGGATCTGTGCGGCGTTGTGCGGTAGCGGACCGTAGGAATCGTACGGCTAAATCCCCGGGTTATTGGGATCGAACGCGGGTCGGGCTCGGGAAATCAGGATCATTAAGGCGGATTTTTGAAATGCCGGGTCAACATCCCGAGATTCCCGGGTCCGAGGAGGCGAGGCGAGGAGTAGCCCCCGAGATCTGGTCACAGAGATTGGCCGACGAGGAAGGGAGCCGGGGCCCCAAATTTGGGGGGTTCGAACGACAAGATGTTAACACGTGTGTTCCCCGGCGAGTGTTGGTGCCAAGCCGGCCGAGGCGAGGTGACACGATGTAATCTGAGACAGCCGACTTCGGCCGAGAGAGGAGAGGAGAGGAGCTGGGCCCTGGGCCAGCCGGGCCCCAGCGGGCCCTGCCTCTCTCGCTTTGCTTTCCTTTGCACGGATGCCAGGGCTCTTCGCTCACTGGACCGAGCTGAGACCGGAGGACCTGTCTTTCATACATGACAGGACATGCCATGACAAAAGAGCGAAACGCTCCGGGGCCTCGTTGGTCCTGCGTTAAAATTCGCGACTGATCGCCTATCGTTATGCACGTGAACACGGGCCCGGGGACGGAATTAATTAATTCGGGGTCTGTTTTAGGCTCGCCTTTGCGTGAAGACGCTTGCTCGAGGCCTCGGTCCTCGCGAGCGAGACGAGTGAGATGGTGGGCGGGGGAAAGGGGGTGGAGGGGTAGAAGAGACAGCGAGAGAGAAAGATCAGAACTGTTACGGAAATACAAATAAGAAGCTGACGGTAAAAGGGGAAGCGAGATCGATTTTGACGTTCGTGATGGTAATCATCCTCGCTTCTTGCTGGTCTCGTTCGCTATAGAGCGAAATTGAGGGAGCAGAAATGCTACAAAAACTTAAGTAACCGCGAAATTATCGACAAGAAGGCGGCCCGGGAATTATGTTTGACGTCGCGAGGAAGGGCGGGCTTGTTCCGTGGCCGGTGTTGACGTGTGTCAATTTTCAAGGAACTGCTAATATGTAACGAGCGAACGAGCTACCGCGCCGGTCGCAACGGGATCACGAAATCCACGGCCGTGAAATTCGGAGTGTTGGCTGGTTGGTTGGTTGGTTGTTCGACGAGCATGCGGCTGGTCTCTCCGTCCTGCTCGATTTCCGAGCAGAAGGAGAAACAAAGCAGCCGCGCGTTCAGGATTAAAACGCCGGTTATGAATGCCCATTGTCTATTTCGCATAAGAGAGTCGCCGAGGTAGCGGCGCGTCAATAAATTTTTAATTTCAAGGGCTGCACGCCGTGCGGAAAAGGGGGACACGGCGTAAAACGCACCTTTCATCTGTCTTCGACAATAGACAATGCCTAAGACGCGAGATATTTCGTGAGACTTGAAACAGTGCTACGTGGGCTGCGGCCGGGTAACAACCGAAAGTGGGACTTGTCTGGATCGTGCAGAATGTTGGAAAGAGGACGTGCCCATCGGCCGTGAGCAGACTTTGTTTTGGAATGCTACTATGTACCGTCGAACAACACCTGAACAAACGAGAAACGTTTGCCGAACTAAATGCCAGCGAACGAGAAATTCCGAAGCGTGGAATTATGCCATGGAAACTGACATTTTTCCGAACGCGATGAAATATTTTCCGGGAATCTTTCAAAATATCCGGGAACCGTGGAGACTGCGAAAATGGATGGCGAGCAATTATATCCCGAGAACCGACCTTCCTTTAAGCCCGGCTTTTTACACGGTAAATTCTTCAAATCCAATGAAATCGGATTCGCAAAATGCTACAGTGCCCCATTCAGCCGGTCGTCCCGGGAATTAGAACACGAAAAGCTATTTTATTCAAGCTTGCGCACCTACAGCGACTGAGCAAATTTTAATGAAGTTTGAACGGGTCTTACTCTAGCCGGCTTATTCAGCGAAACTTATTTCATCCGATTATCGCGTACTCCAGTGGACACAGCAAATCCTGAAACACAGCCTCGGTACCGCTCCCGTGAATGCATCGATGAGATGTAAAAAATTGCTCGAGGCAATCTCAATTTGCAGTTGCATATCGGTATCTGCAATTTTTCGCATTTTTAGTCGCGTAGCTAGAAACAATTAGGGTCGTCACTTAAAATATTCAAAAAACCCATTTTCAAGCAAATTTTCAAGCATTTCTACACGAATGTTGTAAATTCAATTTTAATCCCTGACTAATAATTTTCTAAAAGAGCCAGAAAATACATTTATTACACGAATATACATTTATTTGAAATCTTCGTCACCGTCGACCCACTACATCTACACCTGTGAATATATGGAATAATAGTGTAACTACTGAGAAACATTGTGAATAATAGTTGGCAACTAGCTCCGTGGAACCGAAAGAGGTTAAAAGGAAGAGCGGGGCTAGACAAAGGAAAAACGTTGTGCTCTCAATGCGCCTAAAAAGTGCACTTGCCGCAGAAAGATTGGACTTGCTCGAGAGCGCAAGTTCAATGGGTTAGGAGCGCAGCAGAACCGCAACAGCATCTCGAGCTGGCGAAACAATGCCGGCGACGTGAAATCAGCGGAACGCGACGGGTACCGCGAAGAAGTGCAACTTAATCCTTCCATTATCTCGCAAATAAGCGTCGGGGAAGGGTTCGGGACCGGTGAAATCCGCGCACAATGGTGGACGATTGCTCGCAGACAATCCCCCGTGGCATCTGCAAGTCAGAATACGTGACTGGGTTTCGCAGTTCGCGGCCAGAGCGTCGCTGAAGGTGACTCCCTCGGCCTTCTCGATAAGACGATCGTTCCAGAGCAACGTGGAACGAGATTTGGTAGTTGCGGAGCGGCGAGAGCGAGAGGGGAACGAGAGGGGGAGGGGAGAGGCGGTTCGACCCCCGGAACACACGGATCGAGCATTAATGCTGTTTGCTTAATACGCGTTTCGAAACGAACGCGAGGAGACAAACGAGCAGGTAGACGAGCACAAAGAGGAGAGCGGAGACAGCTAAGCAAACATTCGAGCTCGTTTGGCTTTTGTGCAGCCGCTGCACAAGCGATCAACGTTGCACGCACGCAGAAACCGAGCAAAGCGCCGTGCCGCCCGCGTACGCCTACGAGAGAGCGCAAGCGGATGAGCGAACGTGCGATCGCTCGCGTGTTCGCACGCCAGACGACTCGCGGCAATCGGGAAACAGCATAATCCCCCTTCGACTGGAAACTGAAATAGAATTGAAGATGGAGGCGCCCATTGACGGCCTTGTTACCTTGCGCCCCGCTGTTCTTCCTCTATGCGCGATTGCCTTCAGAAGGATCCGGGTAAAACGCTCCTGTCTGCGATCCCTTTCGGTATATGTATGCTAATCGGAAACTTTAGCGGCGAGATGCATTTGATTTGCCGTTGTTTGACCAACCCTTCACGACCGCGGATTTACTAGCCTATAGCTGCTGCTCCCCGATTAAGTGCTATACTAATTTGTTATTCTTCCTTTCTCCTGTGCTATGCGAAAATAGATGTGCACGGAATTATCTCCTGAAACATATATGTACCTACCATTCATTTTGGTTTCATCTGTGAATTTATGCAATTCCAAAACATACGGACATTAACAACAATCACAGAAAACATTCCAATCAGTAATCTTCTGACGCAACAAATCCAAGTACCTGTTCACAAGTGAACTCTGTGCACATACGCAAAAATATGAATCACAATATATTTAAACACTTCCACTTAAATGTGTACGATTCACTTCGGTAGCCAATGTATATTACTATTTCAGGTTCTATAGTACAAATATGCAAAGCTAATTGCTCATTGTTTCTTTTTGTTTGTCAGGTTACAAGCGCCACTCGATTGACGAGCCAACGGCTACATCACGCTTGATTCCAGTAGCTTCGGGCGTTTTAATCCCTTTCTCCGCTCGTTGTCCATTTTTCCCATAGTTCATTGACAACGCATCGTGTCGCTGACACCGTTTAATCCATCCGGCCAGCGATCGTATCTCCCAACTCCTTTCATCGTTCGAATCCCGGAGGAATGTCCGTGACCAGAGCAGCGACTCGGCCACTGTTCCCTTTAACACAGTCGCGATCGAACCTCGCAGAAAGAGCTAGATTAGGCTCGGACAGGAGCGATCCTCGTCGCGCGACGTCCCCGTCACGCGGCATAATTGAATGATTATTGTTAATCGTAAACAGGTAGCCGGAGGAGGCGTCGCTGATCATCAGAGGCGACTGAAAAATGCGCCGGTTCTGCGCGAGGAGCGTGCACCCGCTTCGCGACGTAGCCTGTAATTTTCCTCCTCGGCCTGCATGCCCTTTCTATCCTCTTCTGAGCCGAGCTGACACAAGCCTGGACGACGCGAGCGTCGCATTAAATCGTTAGATCGTTATCGGTATTCGGGCTGGTACTCGGACGATCGAATTTCGTCCGTTGGGTTTCCGCTTCCGCGATAAGGATTGTCGACTCGCAATTGGAATCGAACGTGCAAAGAGACCCGAGCCTCGAGAGCTGGACGTTCGCGTGTCCGGTGATGTCCTGTCAAAGTAACGAAACGAGAATCGTCGAAATCTTGCGCAAAAATCTGCCGGGCTGCGTGTCGCTCTAATTACAAGCCTGGCGCGGTTTACTTCGCCCTCGTGTTGCAGAAGATGGCCGCCGGACGGCGCGACGCGCTGCCATCTGAGAATACGGAGACTGACATTTTGCGTTTACAGGTTTCGCGCGATGCTGTTAAAGTATTGTAAAACGCTCAGCTTACGATCAAGAAGACAAACCGAATGTGTCTTGCCAGAAACTTCGATGTTTCTTCAGTCGGAAAGGCAAATGAACGTGGAAGGCGGGGTAGGTCTCTTGAAATCATTACAAACGAAATCTCGAGCCCAACCGTCACGAAATTAGGAGTTTCCCGTGTTCCCGCTGCGAAACTTGCTGAAGTCATCGAATCGAAGGACCGGGCCGCTGCCGCCGGTACGGAGACCTAATTTTCCGGAACTCTTGATCGACAGCGGAAGGGGGCTTTTCGAGGAACGACTGCCCGGTCGTTTCCTCTGGTTCCCGATATAAATCCCCGGCGATTTAACGCCGGGTTCTCGTCGAACGCCTCGATTTAATTGGGAGATGGAACCGGGCCACTGTCGAAGCCGGGTCGTGTCCGGGTTGTCGAAAAATAGAGAGGTTTGAAAGAGGTGGCGGTGAAAAGAGACGGATACGCGGGGCCGGCCGTGAAATAGAAAATTACGCACAGTCGGCCAAGCGTGCATAACGCGTGGAACTCGTGCCCGATTCCGATCAAACGACTCGATGGAAGGCTCGGGAAGGATCAGAGCCGGAGGATCCAGAAAGGAGAGGAAGAGGACTGCCCGGCGGGCCCTCCGGTAGCAGGAACAGGTAGTCCGGAGAGCCTCGAGAGCCCGGATACCTGACCTGAGAGAGCATCCTATCCCTTCGGCCACGAGAGAGCCTCGACGGCTGTCCTATTATAAGAAAATAGATCGATTTACAGAGAGTAACGGTGCGGGCAGAGAGGGACAGAGACCGCGAGGCGTTCGAGTGTCGCGAGAAAGAGAGGGATCCCGGGACCGGAGGCGTCGGATAGAATTCACGATCGAACGACCCGGACGAGAGAACGACGTCTAGCCCCGTCACAACACCGTGTCACTTCCCTGTCAAACCGGATTAGGCAAATAGCCGGACGACGCCCGGGGACAAGGTTTTCGTGGTTAAGGCTGCCGCGGGTT
Source organism: Lasioglossum leucozonium (assembly GCA_028454225.1). Lineage (NCBI taxonomy): Eukaryota > Metazoa > Arthropoda > Insecta > Hymenoptera > Halictidae > Lasioglossum > Lasioglossum leucozonium. Next base: position 6,521,881 of record CM052219.1, on the reverse strand, counting down.
CCGACTGATAGCCTCGACCGCCTAGCCCACGCGGTGTCCACCTTTCACCGATTTGATCAACGACCCACTATCGGCTCGTCGGTCAAGCTGATAGCGAAGGAACGGGTCAAGATATACAGACTGGTTGCGGTCAAGCGGATGATAAACTCTCGCTGGGCCCTGGTCTAGCGAGCCTAAAGCACGGTTCACACGAGGTCTGCTTCGGTGAGAAGCCGGGAGAACTGAAGAACTAGCGTAGCGAATCAAGTAAATCGTAAAGTCTTTCTTCCAACTAACTAATAGATGTCCAACTATGTATGAATGCGCGCGATAGCAAGAGGCTGTTTCGCAACCTGACGAGATCGAGTCCCGCCGCGGCGTGTGCACGGTACTTTAGATCGGAAACCATGCGAAATGCGGACCGCCGACCTCAATGATACTTAATATGATGAATAGGAGATTAAGTAAAGACTTTGATTAAGCGGACTGTTTCAAGACACGGTCGAGACAGCGCCGTGGTGGCTAAAAAAGGCGTTTACAACTGGTATCCCCGGCGGGAAAAGTCTGTACATTTGTCGGAGGGACAATAAAAGAAAACTATCGGACTGCAACGAAATAAACACAATTGATACCGATTGCTGTCGATTCTCTGCCTACGTCGGTGAGTTTCATTGAGAGCCGTGAACGCGTCACGGTGTCTCTGCCCCGGTACTAGGCTATACATATAGGCTGCTACACCTTTCGCGCGCGCGTTGCTGATAGGTGGGCAGTGAGTTATTCGCGAGTGTCTCTGCCAGTGGCCGCGAACGAGTAATTCATTACCGCGCGCGCGGGTCAGATAACTCCGCTCCGCGCCACGTGTCGATATTAATACGGGCATAGATCGATCGGCGCGATTAAGCCCCGCGACTCCGGTACAAGTGAAATTACTAGGATCGGTAGCGGGTTTCGGGAGGCGCGAGAGAGATGCCGACGCACTCGCGCGCGGCTCCGAATGGATTTATCGATCGGTGCCCGTGGATCCGTGTAAAGTCTCTATAAATTAAAGGCCCCGGCGATATTGATGGACGTCGGCGATGTGATTCGGCGCTCGTTCCCTTCGGAATAAATTAAGATCCTGCCGGTGAGTAATGATTACTCGTCGAGTGACGATTTCCGAGCTACACCGTCTGCCGTCTTTATTTTCGAGGATTATCATTTTTCATTCGACGCGACGGCGTTCTCCGCTCCTGCGGCTCCATGCTCGCGCCAGAGAGATCGCGATCCTTTTGTATCGTTTCGCGTGTCGGCTCGCCTGTATCTGTACGCTGAGACTCGTTCGTCGTTGTCGTCTTGGTACCGTGGTTGCCCAACAATGAGAATACCGAAAGAAACACACAGGCGGGAACGAGTATTTCTCTCGTCCGAGAGATAAGTACAACGGAAACACGTGTTACCATAATTCAACGGTTTAGATGTACGCCCGGCATCTTATCAAGATTTAATCCCCGAAGAACAAGAAACGCTCGAATCAAACGAATCATTGTATCCGGACGAGTCGTTAAAGGCGTCTAGTCACCATTAATTTACCACCGCCTTTACTCTCCGTTAGGAACTCGCGGCGACGATTCTAACGAGACCAACGGTATACTTACACGGGCCACTATACTGCAAGTATGAAGATACGGAGAATAAACTTCTAGTACTTTTTCCCCGTGAAAACTCATTTGTGTTGTCCGACACGAAAGGAAGATAGATTTAGATGTAGGAGTATGCATTAGAATGGAAGATGTGGATCACTGTACATAAAACACATGGACACATTACGAAACTCGAATCAGTATGTACCCGAGTCCCCGTATCTTTCCTGATACGCTGCTAACGGGCCAACACAGGGATCGTAAGTTGCCGAGCATCTACAAACTGTGTTAATGTATTATTCTAAGCAATATCGTAGAATGGTATTAGGTAGATTAGGAGGATATTCTCTAGACTCTAGAGTCTAGAGGACTACCGACCTAACATTGAAGCTTGTTTTATCATTTTTAATTTCTTAAAAAACTGTAAGCTACGGATTTAATTTGAGTTAATGTAGGTTGTGTATGTGTATAATGTACTTCGTCTTGCTTAGTGGAGCAGAAATAAATCTCAGTTGAGATTTCAAATGCTTAAATAAAAAAAGAAATTCTCTAGAGGAGATTAGGTAGAGCTTGCAGGCCCTCGTCTATGTACTGTTCCGTTTGTAGATCCTCGGCAATTTACGATCTCTGTGTAGTGGATGGTCCTAATAATTATGAGGGCGTGGAACAACGTTTCGTAACGCCGAAAAAATCCGAAAACCTCGTTTCGGTCCTGGTAACACGATCGCAAGTGCCCGCATTGTTCCACGAGTCCTAATAACGAGGTGGTCGTAGTACGGGGCCAGCAGCGGCGGCTGGTCGTACGGATCGCTCAATTAAATCAAGAACGTATCGCCCGGATAATCAAGTCGGCCCACGGCCGCCGAAACATGGCAAAGAAACGTAAGCCCGGGACGAGTACGCATAACAGCGAGCCGATCCGCAAAATAGGCACGGACGGAGATGATCGGGATACCGATCGGCTGCCAGCTTTTTTCCCGTGGGCCCCGGGGCCAGAGGAAAAGATACACAACGAGGAACACCGGCCGGCTGCTCGGGCAAAGAAAGAAAGAAAGCGAGAGAACGAGAGAGACAGCGAGCTATTACGGTCGGTTCCGAAGGCGACCTTAATTAATTAACGAGGCAACGCTCGGAAGGATCGCCGTGGCTCTCGTCGGAGGAACGACGCCGGTTCTTCCGGGCGTATCCACGCTCTCTACGGTGTGCTAATTCGGTTAAATGGTTAATTGCTTAATTTCATTTAATACGCTTCCGATCCGGTTGGCTGCCCGCTTCCTGACCGCCCCTCAGACCTCCCCTCCGCCCCTCCCAAGGTGCTCCACTGCCGAGTCCTGCTCGGTCTTTGTCAAGCCTTTCTTCCGATCGGTCTTCCACTTTCTTGTTCCCTGGTCTTTGAGTCTTCCCCCCCTTCCCCCCTCCACCCGTCCTCCTACTCCTCGTGTTCCACCTCCTCCCACTTGTTCTGCAGCCCCGACGTCCCATCTCCTCGAGAACGGCTCTACTTACCCGAGGAGGACTCACGGGAGGACGATCGACGAGAACGAGGAGAGAACGTTTCCGTCGTGGTCGTGGCCGTTCCATCCTCGGCGATGGGGTCGATGGCCGCTCGCGATGCCGGAGAGCCTCACGAAAGAAAGAAATCGCGGGCATAATTAGCGAATGATTGATCGATGTGTGTCGCCCGAGCTATGCATGCGCATTGCTCCTCCGTTGGATTTTTCTCTGTCCCTCTCCCTCTCTATCGCCGTCTATGTGTATTTCTCTCTTTTTCTGATCTTCCCCGGTCCAATCTGGTTTCCCTCTCCCCGTCTCCAAGATCGTTCTCTTGCCCGCTCCACCCTGGCCGTTGTACTCTTCCCTCGCCGTTCCTCTCTTCTCTTTCCTCTCCGCTCGCCACCATCCCGTTCGGCTCCCGATCTCTTTTTCTTTTGCCTTAATTTAGTGGCCATCCGCGGCGGGCATACGGCCCGACAAGGGCGAGCATGCACACGCGCGTACGTAAAGGAGGATCGTGCATACGCGCACGCATATTTGATGGTTTTTGCCCGGTACGCCGATCCACGGCGCCGATCACGATCGACCGGCGTCGATCTCTGTTTAGTTATTCGGAAATTATTGCGGCCCCTGGACACATACGCTAACGACCGCCCTCTTCCTTCTCCCCGGTATTTTACTGCCATCCGACATTGTCACGGATTCCTCCAGAGCGATGCGCTCGCGGTTAATCGTATCTACTTGGTTGACGGACGCTAACTTACGTTTCATTGCGTCGAGAACAGCTCCGAGTAGTTCGTCACGGAGACAGAGGCTAATTTACACCTGTTCCGCAGTGTCAATTACGAGCTATTCGAGATTGTAAGGTGTGAACATTCGATATGTCGCGGGATGCGTTGGTTCCTCGAGTTTATCGTAATTGGCTCCCTAGACTCTGGGGAATCTCAATGAATCCATGTTACTGTGCGGTTTATTTTTAGTCACGTGTACATGCTACAGTTTTGTTAGATCTTCAACTCCATAAGAAGATCTCCATCTTCAATTACGCTCAAGAAATTATTCCCATCCGAAATGTCCGTTCAATTCATACAGATTTAAGAACCACGATAGATACCACGATCGCCTGGCTTCTGTCCAGGATTCAATGTTCTGATGTAAGGAGATTTCAATTTTCTTGATTGCTCGACGGATCAACAGAATGGATCTCGTTCTCAACAGACAGCTGCGCAAAACTGTGGACTCTATCTCGGACAATCCTCGGTCGTCGCATAATTCGGCACTAATTTATTCGTCTAATCCTATCTCGGCATCAACCGTTCCTAACCGACTGCGTTGATCCGACGCAGAGATCATAACTCCATCGACTGCGCTGTTAACAGGCACGCGAAGTAAACGATTATTCGCTCGGTGCGCGGATTTCAATCTTACCGTTTCTCGAGATACTATTAACACTTGCGAAGAATTCGTAAATCTGTCGCTGGCCGTATTGTTCGGTTAATGAACTTCCGTGCCGGTTCCCTGTGTTTAGAATGCCGATAAAACGTGCACGCTCGGAGTAGCGAGCGTTCAAATGGAAAACGTCCGGATTATTGCTAGGCGTAAAAGTTTTACCGGTTGAAAGGCGCATAAATAAACGTCGTGACGATAAGCCCGGGCAAGAAACGTTCGTTGCAATCGATACAATGCCGAGGGTTCCGAGGAGACGGCGTCTTCGGATCCGCACCCATCGAACGCTTAACGATCTGGTAGCATTAGCGGGCGTCGCCGTCTTTTCGACAGACAAGTTTCGGCCCGGCAATAAACCGCGAGCGCTCGCTGCGGAACGGTCGGATGCGAATCCTTCGAAAGATGACGATCCCCGCTATAAAAGTCAATAAAGATACGGATTACCCGCGCCGATACTCGTAAACCCGCCACTGCGGTTAGCCCGGACCGCTTCGTTTACGACTCTGTTTTGAATTTCGCGCGTCCGTCGGTTCCACCAGTAAATACGGAATTTATGCCGTTGCCGGAATTGATAATTATACCGTCCGCAATCATCCGCGAGAGGTGTCCATTAATTTTCATGACGACTCCGGACTAATTGATTGTAATCCGTCTTACCCTTTTCTCGATCGACGGTCCTAGTGGGCTCTTTCTCTCTCTCTCTCAGTCTTCAGCTTTACTTACCTGAAACAGAAGAGCAAAGATTAGTAAGTATATACGTCCGCTTAATGAAATCCGATAAATCCCGATTCGGGTCGTTTGAAATATTAAGCGAGGCACGCAGGGCGGTCGAGTTATCACGCATAAAACAGAATACTCGTGCGCTATCTTGAAGTGCCGCTCGTTCCGGTAGCGCGTGTGGTCCGCCAGATATTTCGTGCGTTTAATTAAAACTCGCGCGATCCGAGCGCGCACTTAACGTCGCCGTAAAGAACGATCTTCACGGTTGCGGGTGGACGAGTCCCGGATATCCTAACGTAATACAAATTATATCAATCGTAAATTCGCTGTTACGATCACCTCTCCAGCCAGGCTCGCTCTTGCAAATCGCTACGAGACAGAACGGGGCCGATCATTGTGACGGGCGGGACAAGACTGCTCATTGATTCGTTAATCGAGGATCAAAACGATCTACAGTCTTTATACATACATTGATTCCTCTTATGTAAAACGTAAGACGGATTGGACAACAGACGAGACAGAAGCGAGAATGTGGTATTGCAAATTGGGTGAAGTTTGCAGAGATTAATTCACAACGATTCACCATGTGGTGCCTCCGATTACTTTTTTTTTAACTCTTATTTTGATACTCAAAGATTTTGTTAGGATGTTCAATAACGGCTAACTTTGTAGTTTCAGTACATACTTTTATTAGCTAAGTGTGAATCGATTTATAATCGATCGTGTATAGCAATTTTGTAAATAAAAACAGTCAAAGAATTCGATAAAGAAGTACATGCTGTTTTTCCACACAGATTGACCGTCGCGGAATTCCCTATTACTTTTTAACGTAAGTGGGATAGTAAGGAGTTATTTTTGAGTACCTTAATACTTATCTTTATTGCAAGGTGATTACAGAGATTGACTATTCTTAACGTGCTGATAGTAAGAGTGCTGATCGTAGACTACTGTCTTTTTCGGATGCGAGTGCCTGCTGAACCTCTCCCGGAAGTTTCTCCGTCTGGTCGAAAGGTTTTTGATTGGTAGATTTTTCCAGATATTTGTTATTGGCGTAAAATTTGTTTCCGGTGAGTGCGAGTAACTGGCTTCGTGTGGTGGGGAGGTTCAGGTAAAATAGGTTCGGGTGGAGGCAAAATCTTGTGGCACGTGTTAAATTACTTTACGAGAAGCCATAGCCTATTCTCCCGAAAGTCATAAATGAAAGGTTCAGTACCGAACAATGAATCGCTTCCTGCCGGCGCAGGAAAGGTCTAAGTCTATACGTTGGTTTTAGGCTATGCCTCCTTGTTTACTATGGCAGATGTGTTTTTTTTCATTAATGGTTTAATTCGTTATCTCCCAACGGCAAGCGGCTCGCGGCTAACGTTGTTCCGCGTCGGAACACATGCTATCTTTAAGGAAGTAGGTACTGTAGTATCCAGGTACTGTGGTGAGATGACAAGAAGGTCCCCGAAGCAAGACTAGTGTGTCCCCAGTCTACCTTTTCCTTCTACGACGCTATTCCCCACGCTTCCGCTACGGTTCGGTCACGTGACGCGTTTTGTCTCTGTCGTGCATGTGTCCGGTACTGGCAGAAAGAGAGAAAGAGAGAGAGAAACATTTTCCCCTCGATTCATGCTCTCTCTCCTCATCTGGCGACACTACTGTCAGGGACCTTTTTGTCATTTCACTCATTTGTGAATGAAAAAATAGGAAATTGGAAGAGAAGACACTGAAACGGCAATGTGATGTTAAATTATTAAAATTGTTGGTGTTAACGGAGTTAATATGACGTAGCAGTGTCCCATCACTGGTGTAAAAGTCCCGTGCGTTTTTTACGTCCGCGATAAAACATCGAGACGTCACAACAGGATGTTTGAAGGAAACGTTTTAATTTTTATGTTACAGCAGGAAATATCATAAAAACCTGGCAACCTCCCGGCAGAGTTTACGGTATCTCGAAAGCGAGAGAGAGAGAGAAAAAGAGCCGAATGGTCGAGGACACGACTGCGAAAAGGGAGGAGTAGGATGAGGAGCAGGGGAGAAACAAGGGGGTGGCACGGCAGCAAAAGAGAATGCAGTAAGTAAGCATGCCTTCGCCTCAAGATCAAAGATCAATGCCCACTCGAGTCGATTTGAAACGCGAGCGCATTGCATAGTCGCGCAAACATTATTATACCCCTGTCGACTTTATATACAGTGCCTGGTCGGTACACGCACTCTCCTTCTCCGTTCGGCGCGGTTGGCGTATTCTTTTGTCTGTACGTCTCTCTCTCTCTCTCTTTCTCTTTTCCTTCCTTCCTGCCCTTCCTTCCTTTTCCCATTTTCCATCTCTTTCCACCGCGAACTGTCCGCGATCGAGCCGTTTCCTTCTGGCGAAAGCCCGATCGCGCGGACACACGGCGATGCTGCTGGTCCGAGCGCGCGCGAGGGGTCGAGGGAATGCGAAAAGGGAGTAGGATGGATAGCGCAACGTGGTCCCGGTGCAACTGTATGTTAATCGAATGCGCATCCGAATACGGAATAAGGATGGAAGCCATCCAGTTTGATACACCATTCTGCCTACGCCCCTTCCCCCGCTCGTCATCCACCTCTTCCTCGTCATCTCGTCGTCTCCTCCGCTCGTTCCTCTCGTTCCCCGGTCGCCGCGTCGTCCTCGTCCTCGTCCACGTCCTCATGGTCGCTGTTCCTCGTCGTCGTCGTCGTCGTCCTACCAGCCAACAACTCGCCGCTTCTCCGTCGACACTGCATGAGAATCGAAAATGATTCTCTCTGGTTTTTCTCTCCGCTCCGTCTAGTCGAGTCCCTTTTCCCTTTGGTCTCGCTTCTATCACTTTCTCTCTCTCTCTCTCTCTCTCTCTCTCTCTCTCTCTCTCTCTCTTACTCTTCCTCCTTCGTATATCGGCGCACTTCGTGTACGTCATACCCGTAATCCATTACAGAATTTCGTATGCATATACGATATCGTATATGTTTATGCGCGCGTTCGCAAACACGCCGCGGAATTAATGCGACATACCGCGCGATGCCGCGTACCTAGGATAATCGCGGACCCGTGTTTGCACCGCGCCGCGAAAATGTCGCATAGTAACGATCACCGTGCCGCGACGCTGATTTAGCCCCGCCGAGGAGTGGACATGCTGGTTTACGCATTCGTCTGAACCCCGAGATCCTACACGACCCTCGAAGAAAACTATTCGAGCCCTAGCTAGACTCCCAATGGATTCAGTGATCGCGTGGACGGGTTTGTCCTTCACTCTGGAAACGATTCAACTTTCAGTCTGAACGAGTTATCCATGTATATGACCATTTATCTTAGGATCGTCTCTTTAGGAATTATACAGAGTGTTTCGCCTAACGTTTGCACTTAAAATATTTTTATTGCTTTTAGAGATACTTAAGGACAAAGTTGAATGATTCAAGGGGGCTCATACGATGCCATACAAATATGTGGTTTTATGTTAATCATTTTTTAGAGATCTCAAGATCACCTTAATTTTTTAAACGGGACCACCCCTTTTAAACACTTCGTCTGTGACCTTGAATGACCTCGAATAATTATAATCACTGAATTCCCAATGAAAGGGACTATCATCGTAGTTGCTTAAAAAGGGATGATGTGACTTTCAGATTTCTAGAAAAAAAATATTTTTATGGCATCCTGTAGGCCTCACAGGACCATTTAACTTATCTTTCAGACATGTGACGTATCTTTGAAAACAACAAAGATGTTTGAGGTGCAAATGTTAGGTGACCCACGCTGTATACATATTATATTGAAAATACCACTAGTAGGCTGAACTTTCACTCAAGGGACCAAAAACTTTTAACTTTTCTGAATGTAATATTACACAACCCGACCAAACATTGATAAAACTCTAAATTCTAGTGCGCGGAATCCAAGTATCAGTGTGCTCAGTTCACTCGGGTAAAAGTTCTACACGAGTAAAGTTGTTCGATTTCAAGCGCGTTTGAGAGGTTAGAACACTACCATATTGGTTTCCAGACATAGGAGTAGATATGATGCAGCGAGTGGATCCGCTGGGTCTGGGTTAGATCTTGGTTTCGCGCACCAGTATTTAAAGTTGTATAATTTTTTCGCCGAATTGTATAATATTACATTGAGAAAAGTTCAAATTTTTGTTCCCGTGAGTGAAAGTTTAACTCCGCTGGTATACTGGAAAAGTCACATGCACAGCTTGGAAGCACAGGAAGCCGTTTCGATGTTTCGCGTCTGCGGGGTTATGACGGTGCCTGAAGTTTCCGGGTCGCGGACGGTTCTCGAACGAGCCGGTTCGAAATAACAAATGCGCGAGTCTCGGGCAAGTGTACGGGCCTCCCTCGATTTATTAAAATCACCGGTCGACCCCTCGATCGGGCACAGTCTTCCGGAATGGCATCGGCGCAAGTGCATCGGTACACGAAAGCGTGCATAGTCGCCGATCCGTCTGCACGGTGACGTTTCCCTGTTGGTCCCCGTTCCTCAGCGTGGAGCACGCTCCGGCGGTCGTCACTATGGACCGTTTCGCTCGTCCTGACGTGGAAAACGAGGCGATATAAAGCACCGGCGGGTTCGATGGCTGGCGGGTACGTCTGTGAGATGCGCCTCAGGTGGTCCGTCGATGGTTCGAGCCGCGCGCAGCGCGGCGTCGTCGATCGTTGAACCCCGTTGGTGACGAGCGTCCGCAATAAATTGGAATACGCCACGCGATTCCGCAGCGCGCGGGACTACTCGATACTCTTTTCCCCGCGCGGGCTCTCCGCGGGCTCGATGGATCAGGGAAAGGAGTAGAGGGTGTTCTCCAGTCACCTGTCAACGGCGGAGATAAACTTGAAGGGAACGAGCCGGAAAGGAGCTCTCGGTCGTCCTTGGTGGCTCGGTCTAGTTGGCCTCCTCCGCCTCCTCCTTCGCCTCCCGGGACGATCTGCTTTCCACGCGGTGGATCTCTCGCGAGCGATCTCGCCTCTTCGGCTATACCTTCCAGTTAGGTCGGCGATCGTCATGAAGCCGCGCGCCGCGGCGCGGCACGGCACGGCGCGGCGTTGGCGATGGCATGGCACTAGCCGGCGAATTACCGAGCAGCTCGGAACCAACCAGGACCGTTCGATAACGTGAGGCGGATTGAAAGCAGCCTGTGGGAGTCGTTAGAAGTACGTCGTGTAAGGATGAAGTACATGTCGGGTAAACGTGCCCGTCGCGATTTCCTGATGCCGCACCGGCCTGGTGTTTCTTTCCTTATTTGTTGCCCGTTCCCGATGCCTGCTACCGATAAAGTCCGAGCCCTTTTTATCGTGCCGCGAGCCCGTGTCCCGGCCGCGGCCGTGCAAACTATCGCATGGAAAACTGAAATTCCGCGGCTTCGATCACGCGGGATCACGATCATTTTCGAGGAGAACGAACGAGACTTCTCCTCACGGATACGTGTTCCCCGCTTATCGTGCCCGGCGAAACGCAATAACGGGGCTGAATTATTGCCCTGATCTTCTGCTTCCAATTGGAAGCTTTTTCTCAAAGCAAACGCGCCTGCTCGAACACCGTGGGACACAGTTTCCAAATATAGTGGCAGGGCAGGCAAGTGAATTCCCTAAAAAGAGATAAGACGCCGATCCAGCATCGGGGGAGTAAAGTCAAGTATTATGCATCAGCGCGATAAAATACCGCCAGAAACCTGCACCGTGCGGTGCATCGAGTGGCTGGAAACCAGGGCACAGGGTGGCTCGATTAAGCTCGCACGCGGTTGACGGGTCCGACGAAGAAAACGCGCGACGAAAGAGGACGAGCGTTGGTTGCAAGGAGCACCGACAGTACGTTGCAGCGCACCGCAACGCGCCTGGCCTAACCGAGCCGCGTCAGGGATGGCGGAGGAACACAGGAAAGAACACGGCGAAGAGTGCTCCTCTGCTTCTTCGCCTTGGCAACCGGGGGGTGTAGGGTGTAGTTGCAGCAGGAAGGCACTTAAAAAAAAATCTAGACCACCCAGCGACCCTTTTCCCGCTACGTGAAGGGTCGCACACGCGCACGTACGCGTGCACACGCAGCCTTCCGCAGTTAGGTGCTTCACGGCGCGTCGGTATTGCCAGCCCGCAACCCCCCCTCGGCCAGCCAGTCTCATAACAGAGAGAAGGCTAGAGAAGTAGATGAGCCGGGGTGCGCGCGGACCGCGGGGGTGTAAGAGAGCGTCGCGCAGTAGGACGACAAAGAGAGGGGTAGGTCGGCCTGGGTTGGCTGCACCGGGTTATACGTGCCGTGTGTGCCTCCTCCTAGATACACGGTATAGATTGCGCGATATACCGCGCGGAAGGGATTATTCTTAGGGTAGGGTAGGGTTTTTGCGCGAGTGTAAAAGTGCGAAAAGGGACATGAAGGAGGAGGGTCGCTAGGACGAGAGGGAGTCTAGGGCAGGAGAGGAACGCGACGTCCAACAGAGAGGGAGGGAGGGAGAGAGAGAGGAGTTGGCGACGGTGTGAGATGGAGGCACACACATGTCAAGGGTGGAGAAGCAAAAGGGGAGACACGCCGGCGAACGGGGGCTGCGCTGCCTTTGGGTAGGGCGAGAAAGAGGAGCGCAGCGCGCGCGACGCGACGCGTGTGGGGACAGGGGTGGAAAAAGTGAACGACGGAGGAGGACAGTCTGAAGCCCGAGCCTAGGCTAGGAACGGGGACGGGCGAACAACCGGGGTGAAAAAAAACAGAGAAGGAACACACACATGCGCGCGCGCGCACACACACCAGCCGGGGGAGGGAACTGTGGCGTGACGCGGAGGAAAAGGGGTTGATGAGGATGAAACAGGGTTCTGGTTGCATGCGAAGATGCATAGACGATGCGCGCGAGCACTCGCCAGGGCGGTGCACCCTGAAGGTGCATTGATCCCACGGTGGCTGTGCGTAGGGTGCCCTACCTTCTCTACCCCGCTTTTTCCCTTCGTCCCTTTGCCCGCGCCTCTCGTTTCTCCAGCTTCTCACCCTCCGTGTGCCTCGCCTACCACCCTCTCTCGACGGTGCGTACGTACTTACGTATATGTCCCCGCGTGCACTTATATGCGTACGCAGGCAGGCAGGCAGGTATAACACCCTTCGCCATCGACATAGGGGTTGCGAGAAAAAGTAGGATTTCCATCGTGAGGACGATGACGATGACGACGACTACGACGACGACGATAGAGACGGCGCGGCGGCGGCGCGGCGACGGCGGTAGCGGAAGAAGAAAGGAAGTGTAAGAGGTCGATGACGTTAGTCGACGTTTCGCTCGACGCTTGTACGCGTATGTCCCGCGTGTGCGTGCGCGTGTGTTAGACAGACGATAAAAAGGGGGGAGCGGTACGGGCAGGGGGAATGATAAAAAAGCCGAACGAGAAAGAGAGCGTGACGAAGGGAATGCAGAAACGCGTAAAGTGCGTGGCTCGTTGCGTACGATGAGAGGAGAACTCATTAAAATAAACATACGCCGTGCACGCACACTCGTGTATGCTTATGCGCGAGACGCAAGTCACCGTAATGCGAGGACATTAGGAACCGGAGCGGTACCCTCTCGCAGCTTCCGTCCCCCTGCACTCTGTCGGCCGCGCGAACCGATCCTCTCCTTTCCTCTCTGTCTCTCTCTCTTTCTCTCTCTCTCTCTCTCTCTCTCTCTGTTTCGCTTTTTACCCCTACCACGGTATCGGAGAACTGTTATTTTGTACGGTCTATGGATTAGTAATTACGCGGTCTAATTAATCGTGACAGGGGAAACCAGATCGTATCGAGGGCAGATACCTCGCGACGATTTTACGGAGACAGTTCCCATCTCGTTTGCGGCTAATTACGCTTCGAACGGGAGCAACCCGATGTAAATGCCGCCGAATCATATCGTTGCCATCCCGATCACGGTTAATTATTTCGCATTATCAATCAGCCGCTCGTCTATGAACTGCAACGTAATATAACACGAAATTTCATGCTACGGTATCGAGTTCCATGCGAGAGCTAAATGTTTTACTCTTTTCATGGCTCGTGCAAGTAACACAATGGAAACAATAGAATCGTGATTAGTAATTACGTTCAAGCCGATACGAAACGGGGAACGGTATCGCTATCCCCTTTTGTTATGGATTTCATTCGGAGGAAGGATCGTAAACGATGTTAACACATTACTAGATTGCGAATCGTATGGATCTATGACGAACACAAGTAGCTACTAATTAAAACAGAAGCCCAAATAATTAAAGTTGTTAAAAAATTACAACTTGTTAAGATTATTAATGCAACTATGGAATGTGCGTTTGACTCCTGTCTACTGCAACTAAAGTACACAATGTTGAATAATTATTCAGGATATTCTCAACTGTGACTCGTAGACGTTTAAGACTGAACCTACCGAACGCTATTAAAATGTTTTAACTTATAAAAATGAAAAGGCTCTATTTATTTAGATTTTGTGCAATTTTTATTTCAATATGTGCTTGGATACAAAATTTATCGAATCAATTTCCATGTTAATAGCTTTATAGTTTCAATAATTGTAAAATGAAAAATACAAAACCGGTCAGTTGACCGGCAGTGGTAGGTTTAGTGTTAAGATCTATTAAACGATCGCTGGTAAGTAATGTACTAATGAAGAAAACAACGGCCGGCCTGGTTCGTATCGCGAGATGTCTATCGTTGAACCGTGCTGGAACAATAATGACATGCCCCTACGGCGAACCGCGGCGCCGCGAAGCAGAGGAGCTTATTACCGCTAGACACTGACATCGACGCAATCTTTTAATCAGTCAGCCGTGATTAACAGCAATTTCTCGAGTAGCCAGCTAGTCGGAAAATTCAAGACGACCCCGGGCAGCTGTTCGCAGCGCTGTCATTCGGTGGAATCTGGTCAAGTGGATGCTTGAAATTATATTTTTAGAGCGGAATTATGGAAACGGTGGCAGCGGCACCAGGATGGAAATCTTACGTCGTTCAGGAAACTATGTTGCGTACACGCTGAAAGCTTGGGGGCGAGCTTCCACGCAGCTCACGGTGCGATAAATGTTTTCATTTTTAACAGAAACTTTCCCCTTTTTTATGGTAACTCTACTAATTGCACTCTCTTGGCGGACCACTTGCACATTCAGAACATTTCTACGCGAGAAGATTAATTTTCACGCGGTTGAAGGAAAATTCTGTTTCTCTTTGGCTGCTCTTCACGCTAGACGCCACGAAGTTTCGTAGTATATGATATATCAAATCGTCTTTAACCCTTATGTCAATAACCGGGTACTCGGTTATCCATTTTCAAATTTTCTTTGAAACCTCTTCAACATTTATGATGATAAACATCGAAATTATTGTAGACTTCATATTCTTGAATCATTGTAGATTAACCTACATTTGACGAATAAAAAAATATGCATTAAAACTATATAGTAGATCATTGAATATTTTTGGTTACTGACGTAAGTGTTAAACATAGTGCCTTTTTCATAATTTAACCGTTTGCACTCCATTCGCGTCATCGAGGAGACAGTCTCAATCTACTGCTCATAAACGTATGTTTAGCAATTACGAGGGATTATCGAAGTTTATGAAACGAATGACCATTAGTGTGCTCGTATCTTGAATGGGATGATCAACTGCTATAGCCGACGACCGCATTCCAGCATCGATATAGACATTCATTTCGCGAGGAAGCTGGCGGCACTTGTGCCCCCAAGATAAGGAAATGAAGAGCCGATAATTAAAGCACACCGTCTACGCCCTCTCTTGAGCTAGCGAGGATAAGCTAGAGTTCACGAGCTGGTGTGCAAGCCGCGCCGCGCCGCGCCGCGCCCGTCCGCGTTCGTAAGTGCGTAGTGGTGTGCGTCGGTTGCTGTTGTACGAAGTACAGTGGCCATGTGGCTGGATCAACCCTGGTGGTCCACTGCATTTAGAACAGTACGAGTGGACCCGCTTCTGGACCTGCCACACAAAGCGTATATCACGATAACGAGCCTGGGAATCGTAAGCGCCAGATAGGATCCTTGATTTCCGGTTCACCGTGATGCCGTTATCCCGATCGACGAACTAGATATTCCGTCGTCGCAACTTTTCCGAAAAGTCAATGTTAAATGCAACGACCTCTCGCATTCGTCGGTCCGTCCGTCCGTTCGACGAATGAGAATCTACATACGCTTAATTTCGCTTTCCTTTTATTTGTAATTAGTAGTTCACCCTGCTGTATCATTATTATGCCATGCAGCATTATTATTTAATAGAGTTACGTTTAAATGCCATTAGGACCAATTAGTTCGTTTCTTAATTGTTTATATGTGCGAGAGCAAGACTACCGTTCTCGCTCCCGAGTATATTACCATTTTTCATCTTGTCAGCGGATGGTAATTACTTCAAATAGGATTCAGTAATTACTCGGCTCTGTTAATGTCGTTCAAGATGCACCGGCCGGCATGAGCACCGACGCCGCGGAACGCCTCCATTTGGAATACTTGTTGTGTTCCGGTTTGTCTAAGAGCGAACATGATTATATCCGGCTTGTCGAGTCACTTGTAGCGCTAATTAATATGAATTAAATATGTAAGTTTGAACGGTCCCGCCAAACTGAACATGTGACGATAGCCACATAGGAAGACCGAGGCGAAACGACGAGTGAGGTTAGAGAACTACGAGGCTCGAGAATAAAGGTGCAGACTAATTCATTAGTGTAAAGGTTGAACAATAAATGTACCGAATATCGACAATTGTGTAGATTCAGGTCAGTACAGATGGATTGATGTATTTGTTGAGTTTATGTACATAAACATTATATTAAAATTTACAGTTGTGAAAACTACATCCACACGTGTCGGTATTTATTCCACTCGGATGAATGGGAAATTGAATTTTACAAATACTTCGTAAAGGAGACCCGCTCTGTCCGCGGGCCGGTTCCGCGACCAGCAACAATCGTATTCCATCGAAATCGCGTTCGCACATCCGCCAGATCTGCACGCGTGTGCACACTTACTTCTATGGAGATGCATATGAATATTCCAACGGCGCGCCACGGACACGCCAAAGAACCACTTTCCGCGTTGCCACCTGCACTTTCACTTCGCTCCTCGTAATTTATGTCTAAATGAGTCGCGGTTATGAATTCCGCGACCGCCGCGCATGCATCAACATAATGCGCGCTCGTAGGTGGCACGCCGCGCGGAACGAGGGCGGAATTCGTGAAATATGCCTCGGGGATTGTTGCGCCAAATTCTGGCCGTCTCGCGGATCCAAAGCCTGATCGTAACCGTTCACTCCCAGATAGCACGCAACATCTTAAAGACGTCTTTTTTACGTCCTTTTTAGGCTTGAACGTCTGAAATAAGATGTCTTAAAGACGTTTATTTCGAGACGTTTTAAAGATGTAACTGTGCTATCTGGAACTTCACAAATTTTCAACATGTTACATCATTCCCCCTAATTATCATCCTTACTAAATATTATCACGCGCGTTCTCGTTTGAGAGCGAGACACTAGGAAAATTTATTGTGTTGATGTTTCCTTACAGAAGAATTGCAATTCAGTGTTACGTTACTTTATAATTAGACTGCGCAATTTATGCATTTATGAGAAAATTGGGTATGTACAAACAGAACGATTAACGTGATGTGAGAATATCAATGCATCAAAACAATTTTGCATAAAGATCCGCAGCCTATTTCTAATACTCCCGGCTAGCATTAATCCTCAACTACGAGAAATCTATTAGAACAACTTCGTGGATAGCGAGAAAAAATTGCTCGTCTCGACCTCGAAGATTCCGCTCAATAAATTGCACAGACCCCAAATGGAGTATGAACCGTGACCGTAATCTGCATCCGATTCACCGATTAGCACCCCACAGTGCTTTACAAAGTGTCTAGGCTCGTTCACCTATCTTTCGTTAATAGGAAATCGTATCCTTATCAGCGGTATCAGTTACAGAGTCCTCTTGAACTCGGAGTTCACACTCGGCCAGACTAGAATCCGAGGAACGCGTTCCGTTTCCGCGTTCGCGATCTCGTCTCGATCTTTCTGTGCTCGAAAGGAGGAGCCGTACGGCGTATAAGTGCGGAGGGGGAAAGGAGAGGCCAGAGGAGAGAGACGACGAGAGCGAGAGAGACGAATAATTATATCCACCCTGGCGGGCTGTCCCGCCATTTTAATTAATATTAATTGAACGCCGCTTTGAACCGGTCGGTCGGGGCCGATGTCGCGGCGCGGAGCCGAGCGGTGCGGAGTCAGTCGCACGCATGCACGCGTAATTACGCGAGCGCTGCGCGAATGAGACGCGTACATACGAGCGGCATGGGGCGCCCCGCGCTCGCGCGCCGGATTCCTTTCAATCTTAGACGTTTAAGCGTGCGCTCGCGCGTAATTACGCGCAATTTCGTTCGATTGAAAGTTCCGCGGCCCCCAACGGCCGTTCTGCTTCGCCGTTTTCGGGCCGAATGACTATCAAAGACCCCGCCGCGAGCCTCGCTCCACTCCCTCCCTCCGCCCCGTGACCACGTCCGAACCTTATTCCCAATGTTATGCGAGGAGGAATCCGCTGCTCCCCTCGATTCTATCTCCGTCGACGTCCTCTTCTCCGCGTCACGTGTCGCTGGTTACCCGCTTGCGTGGAAAACGCCCGGCCCAACCGGCGAAAAAACGACCGACCCGTTCTCTCGCGTGCCTCTCGCGAATTTACATTCCTCGCGTAATCGGCGCCTCGGACCCGCCTCGACTCGCCGCGATTCCGTCCGAGAGCGCGTTCTCTACGTCCGCGAACTCGACCGAGTTTATGGGCTTGCTCGAGCCGCGAATTTATCGCGCATTTTCGGTGAAATGTTGCGACGCCTCGGCCCAACGTAATTGCTGCGCGATACCGTCACGCTGTATGACCGAAGAAAGTAACGCGATACGCGTACACACCGCGAAGATCGCCTTAATGTTGCGACGGCATGAATTTACGCGTGAGAAAGTCCGTCATCGGGCTGAATTTCTTCGAGGCCGTTGTCTGGGGAGCAACGTGGCTCTGTTGATGCTCCGATAGCGAGCTTGTAGGAAAAAATCTTGCAGTCGTATGCAGTCGGAATTTTTGATGATGAAAAACATACAGGTGTACGCGAGGCTGTGGAACATTCTTTCAGGAATTTATACATTGTCGTTTCCCTAGTATAATTGTTTAATGGACGTTGAGAATGAATGTACTTGAAAAAATGAACCCTTTCAGAAAAATTGTTTGCGGACGCAGGCAACATGATGTCACGTAAAGGTATGGAAGGGTTCGACCGGAAGTGAATTGTCTAGAGGCGCCGCGGAAGTCGCAATGATAACCATCGGTTGTCACTGGATCGTCTCCGAGGCATATGACCGCGTTTTCCTCCCTACTCGTAGGTTTCGTTTCCAGCTAACTAGAAGCGGCTTCACGTACGCCTGGCGTCGCGACGTGATCCGCAGGAGAGGAACGAAGAGGAGCGGAGCGGAGCGTTCAAGCAGAACAGGTTCGTCGTTTCCTGCGAGGTTGACGCCACGTGTGTACCGGTCCGTCATAGCCGCGCGTGGGTATGATACACCTAAAGCATGTTGACGCATCGAATTATTCAAATCAGATAGCCGTACGATGGAAATGGGACGGGGCTGGAAGGGGGGCCGAAGAGGAGACCCGGTGGACAGAAACCGAGAAGCGATCGAAGAAAGTGACACGGCCTGGAACGAACGAGATTAATTGAGAAAGAAATATAGAAGGAGAAAGATCGCTACCGATCGGAGGAAATGAGCAGATCGGCAGATTGCTCCGACGAATTGCGGTGACGCAGACAGAAATAAACGGATCTCTTAAATAGATAAAGCAGGCTAATGGTAACTCGGCCAAAGTAAAAATGTCCGACTGGTGATATTGAGCAAACTGAATTATTACAACAAATCTAAAAGTCGATGAAAATGATAGAAAGTTCACGAATCGTACGAAATTGAAGTCGAACTTCGGAGATGTTAAAAAGATTAAAAAACAGGAGGAACGAAAACTGAAAAAAAAATTGTAGTCGAAGAAAATGAGCTAGAATCGCCAAGAGGAAGTGGAGCTTCACAGAAAATGTTACAATAAGGATATAAGAGTTGGAAGAAGAAAAATTCAGAAAAAATTTTGAAGATGATGACCAGGATAAAGGCAACGTCCGCTCGCGATGTCAACCAAGAAGCACCGAGAGGACGGTTTAATCTAATCCAAACATTAGGGGCTACAAATCGTTAATTGTCACGCGAGGAATGCCGGCCCCTAGGTGAGACGCGTTTGTAATTAGGCGGCTTCAAACGATATCGATCGTGCCACGTCGTCGGTTCGATGCGCACCCTCCTGCTGCTGTGTATACCACGGTCTCGACGAGTCTCGAGCATCACGACGTGTCGACGGTAATGATCCACGAGCGATCGATCGAACCGATCCGATGTCACGCGGAAATGCTTCTTGGGATTCCTTTGTGTGAATCACGGTCGCAAGGATGTCGTAGTTTACTATCTACCCGATGCCAGCAAATTGGGGCCCGGGGTCAAACGGTGGGCAAGATAATTAAGTAAATGGCGCGTTACACCGTGACGGGTTCCCGCAAAAATTCACCTGACCGATGAAATGACAAGCTGATCGAGTAGCGAACACTAATTGTCGCGGATAGTACATTAGATTGAACGATAAGCATACAATCTTGAATGTTAACGTATCGAATTATATGTACTTTGATGTTTCAAGATTAAAAATTTTTGTAGGGCAACAACGAGATAATATTTTGAATTATGAGGATTTTTGCAAGCCAGAAATGCTTGAAGGTCTTTAGTCTACTTGTGTAGATTGTTAATATAGAATCTAATTCGTTTAACTCTTACCTGATCGGGTGTTGTACAATTTTTTGCTACCTTTTAGTACCATTTTGACATTTCTTTTCGAAACAAGGGTCACAAACAATTCTTATACATTCGGTAAAACACGCAATAAAATTTGAAGAAAAGTTGGAATTAAGAATGTAACATAATTTTTTGACAACTGTGGTGCTTAGAGGAGTAACGGGAACAATAAAATATTGGTTGCAATAAAATTCACCGCGTTTCTGGCGCGTTTAGAAGGCTTGCCGGTGTCCAGGTCGTCGACAGGCGGAAATGTTCCTCGTACGTGGGAGCAGGCGCAAAAGAGGGCCGGTGTCGCGGCACAAAGGCGAGGCTTCTCGCGTACCCGCGGGAGTGAAAATTAAAAATCATTAATTTCCCTAATGGATGCGAGAAATGACTGCAGCCTCTCTTCTTTCAGAGTCTGCCACGCATACGCGACGAGAGTGGCGAGTGCGTCGCTGCTGCTCGGAGTCTGCGTGCTTACCTGCGTGGAAACGGCCGAGTGCCGCGTGGAAACGCGCGTGTGGCATGGTAACCGCAGAGGGAGAGAAAAACGAGTCAACAGGAAGAAGAGCGGAGGCAGAAAAGACAGGAGAAAGAAGGAAAAAGGGAATATAAGAGAGAAACGAGAGAACGCCGCGGAGAAGCCGAGGAGATGGTGAAAACGGACACGGAGGAAGGGTATGGAAGGTAGCGCAGGATCTCGAGAGGAACGAAGACAGAGGGTGCGAAGAGGGGCAGTCGTGGAAACAGAGGGTAGAAGAAACGGAAGAACTCGCGAGTGTTAAAGGAGCGCGGACTCGTAGGAAGCAGGAATAAAGAGGGAAAGAGCGCGTCACAATGCGCCGAGTAATCCTGTCGCGTCGTTAACTAACGCGCGGCTGCTAATAAGTCATTAGGGGATGGCTGTCGTCGAGCTGCGTGCACGTTCTTTCTAGCTGGGCTGCGAGATACGAGTTATGAGCAATATGGACCCGCAGACGTACGCACCGCGATGTATACGTGTGTACGCGTGCTCCTAGTACCCCCCAATGTGGTAGGGGTGCGTGTCTTGTTAGCGACACCCCTGGCGTTGGACGAGAGCCTCTTTCATCCTCTGCCCCCTCCTAACCTCCCCTCTTATCCTCATTCTATCTGCCCCTACCCTCGGTCTTATTCTAAAACCCTGTTCCTGCCCTCCACCCCCTCTCGTGTTCTTTGCTCTCTCTCTCTTTCTCTCTCTTTCTCTCTCGTTTACTCTCATACGATCTCTATCTTTCTTTCTCTGCCTCTCCGGCTGGCTTTTTCTCGACGAGCACAACTATGCATTTTCGAACGCGTGGATCGGGTGGTATCCGGATTGGCGCAACAATAGTTAGGTGTGTGCGTGCACGGGATCGAGGGCAAGCCGAGAGTACGCACGCATGGACGAGCAACCCCCATGGGGGGAGAGGACGAGGACGAGGACGGCGCGCGATTTCTACCGTCGTCGTGCTCAGACACGGTCGCGCCGTATGTCGCCTCGTTATACACGGTGGAACGAGTGACACCGCCGCGAAAACCCGCCGTATTTCTAGTACGGTAGGTTAGTTAAGCTCTCTTTCAAGCCCGCGCGCCACTTACCTCGCGCGCATGCACGCACGCACACCGCGGAACATAAATAATCGCGGGTTTTAACTGGACCCGGAGAGAGAGAAAGAGAGAGAGTTAGAGATAGAGCGAACCTACGGTGAACTACCAGGCCCCGATGCAATATTGTCGCATATTGTCGAGAGGGCCTTACACCACGGTTACGCAACCGAACGTCTACGCTCTGTCCCCGGCCTGTCCCGCGATTGTCCCTTTTGCTATGCCGCGTCAGGCCGCGTTCCTCGCGTAGCGAATGCGAGCCGGTTAGGCTCCCGACACCCCTTGGCTTACGCCTCTTCGGGTGACAAGGTCTATTGACTGCCAACGCGCACGGCCAAGAGATATGGCGTTTCGGCGAGGAGCCTGTCGTCGACGTTGTCCCGAAGAAACTCGCCGTCTCCCAGATCCGTTACAGTTACTTTAGAATGTATGCATTGTATGTACATAGCGAACAAACCTAATCCTTCCGCAAAACACACTGTTCCGAGCGATTGCATGCTCCTTCGCTCTTGCGCGAGCGTTAACAATAAGAAGTCTGTCCGCGATGGTTATTTACTTGGTGGAATTGCTAAAGATGAAGTAGATTGCTTCCGAAGCAAAACCTGAATGCTCTCTGCTGGCTGGCTGGAGTAAGACTGAAGGAGTGACTTTCAACAGACTGTCTAATGACGACGTTATGCCAGAAAGGACTTCAATTATCTTCTTTTCAATAACAATCGTAAGAGAATGTTTTCTTGGATCTTGTTCGAGGCAACTGCTTCGTTAAATCGTCGCCGCTACTGAAAGATTGACTAACGAGTAATGAAACTGCCTGATTTAACCCATTCTTAAAAGAGCATCAGATAGCTATGAATAAGTGAAACGTTGAATCAGTACCATACATACGAGAACAACGAATAGGTACAGTGAACATATTCAACTAAACATCGTTTACTTACCCGGCAAAATCAAAGCCGTATTAACGCACCAAAAAAAAAAAAATATTCTCAACACACGAGGTGTTTGCTTCGTCGAACCACTGTACATTCGCAACGATCGTCGCGAAAATTGCAAGCACGGAGAAGCTACAAAAAGCAGCGTGTCGTCGATCAAGATTCTCTTCGAGAGAGAAGACTTTGACAGGGTGAAGATTTTTCGAGGGGAGTCCGTCAAAGGAAGAAAATGAAAAGCGTATCCCCGGCTACACGGAGTTATGGCAGCGTCGTGTAGCCTGTGCTTGTAACGGTAAGCGTCGGAGGTGGATGAGCGAAGCGGCGGAGGATGAAGAGGAGGAGCAGAGGCTGGCTTTGACTCGAAGTGGACCTGCTTGGCTAGTACAGGTATTTACTAGGTGCCTGTGCCTGCCCCTACCATCGTGTCTGTACCTATGCCCTCGAACAGCGGTCGCATAGTTCAGGAATTCTTTCTCGCGATGCCCGATGGACGCCGCTTCGTATCGTGGCCCGCAGAGGTCGCCACCTCCTTCGCGGGACACGCCGAGCTAGGCTCCTTCCTCCTCGTCGAAAAACGCGGCGGACGTGCATTAATCAAACCCGGTTGGAAAACTGATACGTGTTAGCATCGGATTTGCATCTCAATGACGCCGGCGCGCGGATCATAGAAAACGGTGTGTCGCAGGTGTCTCTGGTAATATTGACAAATGACGCCCGGCCGAATAGCCAATAATATCCCCGCATTTATGCCCGGGGCCCTTTTGTCCTTTTGTCGCGAAGTCATCCTTTCGCTGATGAAGAAACCACCGCGGACCTATCGAACGGCCGCAAAGATCGATCGATCGACGCAGCCTCCGTTACGATCTTACGAATCGCGGACGATTTTAAAGAGAACAGTCTGAAGAGTTATGATCCCGCTGGCCGTTGCTACCGATCCGCGGTCGTAAACATCGGGAACGCATTCGTTAACGGCGGCTGAATAGCGGTTCGCGTCCGAGGTGTCATTACTCGGTGAAGTACTTCTAAATCACCCGCGCATTCACGTTTATTAATCGCCGCGAAGACGGCGCGTTCGTTCACGGAAACGCGATCGTAACGAACACCGTTTCTATTTGCCGGTCAGATGATAAATCTACATATTAACGAACCCCCCGCCAGATACGGCTCGTGTGTTCACCCGTACGCGCTCTCCGAAGGAGAAACGGCACCGTTTGGCAGCCGTGTCTGAAAAATCATTCGAAATTTCCGCTGTTCCGCGTACACTTCCGGAATTCAAAACAGCATTCCGCGGGGCGTCTTTTCACGGGGCCGGCATAATTCACGAGCCGGTCTGCCGCGACGAATAAATCACTTCGCGGGGATCTATGGGCACAAAAACAACGCGGAATAAATCCTTGTCCGCGGAAGAATCGTTTTGCGGCCGGGCACAATAAACCGGGGAATCGCGATCTCGTCGCAGGGACGAAGATCCGCGATTATTGTCCGCGTCAGCGACACTAAGGGGGCGCTGACGCGCTTGAGATCGGCCCCATAAAAATGGAAACACCGTAAAACCACGGGAAAACGCTAGGGAGAGGCCGGAATCGTATCGGCTCGTATAAGAAAGTTCAACGATATTGTCGATATCGGCTGCGCCTCTCCTTTGTGCCGACACGGAAAAATCGCCCGGGCGGCTGATCGACTACCGTCGTTAAACTGCAAACTTGTAAGCGGAATCGCGTCTACTCGCACGCGTTCATCCGGCAGTTACGGTCGAGTTATCGTCCGTTCGTGCGAGCCGAGTGAAAGTATGCTGGTCGTTTTACTCGTCTCGTCGTTATGCCTAGCACCGCAGGACGAAAGGGAACGGAGCAGCGGGAGAGAGAGATATACGCCACGGGAAAGTTCAGAGCGACGATACCTCGTGCCTGGTATCCCCGAGGAGAAGAAAGAACGGGCGCAGGAGACCGTGGATCGCATGCTCGCCCGCTCGCTCGCTTTCGAGAGGCTTTATCGAACAACCGAACCACAGAATCGCGGCGACGCTGCTCACCTAATCTGGCCTCGAAATTGTCTTCGCGCCGCTTAAAAGTCAAGCAACGTCGTGACTGCCCCCCTGCCTTCCCAGGAACGTCGCGCCGCGTTAATTGCGAGCCTGCGATCGCATACTTGCACGCCTCAGATTTTTCACCCGCACGATCTTGCAGAGAATATCAAATCACCCTGCTAATCCCTCGACTAGTAAACAAGCTATGGGCACAAATTGTTCTTCAGACCGATAAATACACCAGTGAGGAATTAATAAGGTTGATAGGACTGTTTGAAAAATCCATATACGCTTCTCTATAATTTATTTGGCTAATTTTGTTCTGAGAAGCGATTACGAAATGTAGAAGCTATTGTTCTAGGTATTTAATTCGCTGAAGTTTGAAACGCTTACCAAGCCCTACGGATGTGATTTGTGACGATCAACGGCGGTGTTCTTACGCAGGCTTGCGCTCAACGGGCAAAACAAGAAGTTTACGCTATTGAAAAGTACAAGAGTTTTACATGCTAATTAAGAAAAAAGCAAATGAATAGAGATTCCGCTCGTGTGCAAGACGTGTGTCACCGTTAATTCCGCGGTTACTGTTTTATTTCGCCGTGTTTCGCGGACGTCGCGACATGCCGCCATAAATGTTGAAACATCGGCCGATCGATTATTATCCGTAATCAACCACTTTTGCGACAAAGTGTCAGAAAAATGATGTATCGTCATTAGGGCTGAAAGAACTGGGAATCGTTGTAAATCGAATGAGAGCTCAGGAAACGGTAAATTTACAATCGTGGTAATGGCGAAGCCGTGGTACGGCGCGGCGTGTCAGCGGATAATTTACGGCGGTATAAATTTCTTTTATTGATTTGCTCGCGGTGTTTTTGCATCTAGTTTTCTGCATTCTTCGCTGCGAATGCTTCTCGGGACTTATGTATCAATGTGTCGACCTAGTTGGTGCAACAAGAGAACCGTGCTAAGGAACGTTACATTGCAGCGCGGCCGACGCTGCACTTGTTATATGCCAACGGTCCCGGGAGTAGCGGCTGAGGTATGATGTCATCACCGAAGTTGCAAATTGTAACAAAATAAATTTACATAGAAATCCGGTTCCGCCTCGCCTACGACGCGACTCGGAACGCGGGGGACCCCGGAGTCTCGCGGGATAAACGACCTCGCGCGAAACCTAATTGATCAAGAATTGATCGGGCCGCGTCAATTTTCTAATGAATTTTTGATTTATTACCCAGCACGGATAATCAAGCATTTATCGACGAGGCTCGCGCGGTCACGGGTCGGCGGATCCGGGGAAAAATGATAGCCGGCAATCTGCGGTCTCGTTTTAGCCTCATCATTGTTGGAATGTATTCGATTAATATCGTTTGCGGGAAGCATTGCCGATCAGATAGGCGTGGCTAGGTATAAAGCGGTGGAAGCCGAACACCTATGAACCCTGAACCGAAACGGATAATTCATAGATATTAATAAATTCTTGCAATTAATTCCCGGCGCGGCGTAACCGATCGCTTATGTTTAAAGATAAATCATTAGCCTCCTGTGCGCGCGCAGCGAGGACCGCGCACGACGGCGCTGCGCATCCGACGATCGTAAATAGCCGATTGTCTCGATGCCCGTTAACATCGGCGAATCTAAAATGTCCTAACGCCGAGCAGAGTGAAATTTCTTCGAATTAAGAAATCTCACGCGTCGTTTAGCACGCGAAATTCCTAAACAAGCGATACTAATAGACGCTCGTTAGGTGGGGAGGGTCACGCAGCTTGGTCGCGTTAAAGCCGTCGGAGAATTCATTCTCATCCCTATTAACCTAATCATACCACGTAATCCAAGCCAGTTAGCATCAATCTCCGGGAACGGCGCGACCGTTTTTACTCGCGAACAGATCCTCAAGTAACTCGCGATTTTATCGCCGACCGCTTTCGGGACCGTAAGGGACTGGTGGTTATACTCGTGGAACAGCTTTCCGGACGCGACGGCGGCCCTTTAATCCGGAATCCGGGGGATGATACCCCCGGACGGGCCAAAGCTGCCCTTTTAGGGTGGAATCTGCGGAGTTCGCGGGCCGAGATAACGGCTGGAGGACGAACGGCACGAGCGTGTTCCGGGGCGAGCAAATAATATCACGCACCGTCCGCGATTAGCATAATTCGATGATTCGTTGTACCAGCGACTTATTTATCGTCGGCTCGGGCCGTTTTCACTTTGGGAACGGTCGACCGTGCCGGCCAAATACACCAACTTTCGGGACATTAGGCGTATTATTACGCGACGGGGCCAGCCACCAAAAGCGGGATAGATAATATATCGTTGCTCGTGGGGACCGTGGCTCCTTAATGTAAGATGGCCCGGGATAATGTATGCCGAATGCCGCTTCAAGGTGAGGCGAGAGAAAAAGAGCGAGTCAGAGAGGGAAAGAGGGAGAGAGAGAGAGAGAGAGTACGGTTCGCTGCCGGGGAGGAGCGAAGTGGCCGCGTGTTATTTATTGATTTATGCGAATAATCACGTTCGAAAGCGTCTCGTTGAGCGTTAAGGGACTTTTTCGGCCGGTAGTCCGTTTCTCTTCCGTCCGGTCCCTTCCTCCCCCCCCGTCTGCTCCCTTGTTGGACCCCCTGTCGTCGATCTCTTCTTTTTCGCCACGGTTCCGCCGGGTAAACGCAAATAAATTACGCTTTACTGCCTATTCCACGGCGTGTGAGGCCCGCTCGCCGGCCGCCGAGAAGCTGCAAGAAAAATCGGCGATCCGGACGAGTGTAGAAAGCGAATCGATGGGCGCCGGCTCTCGAATTATTATGCTCGTCGCCTGTGTCGGGCCAGTCGCTTCCTGGCCACGTTCCTCTGGGTACCGGCGCATAGAAAAATCGGCCTCCAGCGAAGGGGAACCAACTTTCCTTCGTTCTCTACCGAAAGGGTCCCTTGACCTTCAGATAGAATCATTATTACAACATTTCATTGGGCCGAGCTGGTCAATAAAATACTCCTATGTGGAAATTATTTCGAATGCGAATCTATAAGGATTTCATCCAAATTACGTTGTAGGTTCAGTTTCAGAGGACTATCCGAAGCATTTTAAAAATATATTAAAGTCTAATGATAGAAAAACGAACTTTTCTACGTGAAAATAAAATTGTTAGAATAAGTCAAGCTTTCTCTATCGAAAAAAAGAAATTTCGATCCGATCCGTCAAATAGTTTTCAAGTTGAAAATGAATTAATACCAAGACCCACGACAAAGGAAGGTAAAATTGATGAAACTTAGAAGTCCTTCTTGATTAAGATACAGAGTGTTCTATTAAAACCCCGAAGATTCAAGTATTCTAGGAAAAAAGAAGAAGTTGTCTTGTTCGTTTTTATTTGACGAAAGTCGAGCTACCTTGTTCCGAGAGTAGGGACTCCCAAAATGTTTTGGATCGCAGTTTTTTTCGCTGCTCGCGTTCTTTGAGCGTTGTTTTTCAGGTTTCGTCGAGCTTTTGTTCCACAGGCATACAAATTGTGGTTAGCGGTTAGCTCCGCTTCACGGTCGCCCCCGAACGAGGAAGAGCTCTTGCACGATGAAACGGCTTAACGACTCGAAAATAATCGTCGGAGCCCGGGGGCTGTAGCGCGTTCGCTGGCAAGAAGTCCGTCGTGGGGAGGGGCCCGGCCGTCTTTTATGTTAAACGCACGATATCATAACGATTCTCGGGGCCCTCTGACTTTTATCCGCAGCGAGACGTCATCGGTACGTCGGGGTCGTTCCGCGGCGTTGAAGTCAGCACGTCGTCCGCGCCGACACCTCTAATGAGTCCTTTACATCGGATATACATGTAACCCTTAATATATTCAAATGTCCGTTCTCGCGGCCGCGCGAAAAAGAACGTAGAGGCTCTGTCAACGGCGAGGATGTACGGCACGGGTAGAGCCGCCATTATGCTAAAGCATGTAAATGTCAATCGTTAGCGATGGAGATTACCCCGGCGTGCAAGAGTAGCGCGCTAAACGCTTGAAAACTCCTCACGGCTCCTCGCGCGATAATGTGTACCGTTTGCGCGCGCGCGCGTTATTGCCAGAGGGAGAGAGAGAGAGAGAGAGAGAGAGAGAGAGAGAGAGAGAAGTGAGTCGTCTCATATGCGGTTTTAAAAGTTGTGTTTTCGTTATCGCAATATTTCAAAATCATATTTATTCAACGGTTCTATCTTCCACGGCCAGAGAGCCAGCCTCTACGAGAAATATATTAGCGATTTCGTGAAACTTTCGTGACACCAATTAAAGATATTCCCGCGGAAACAACTCATTTGCACACCTTTTTAGTCAGCCTAATGGCATCACCGACGTCTACTTATGCATGATATATGACCCGGGGTAATTGAGTTCTAATGCCAATACTTTCTCGTTTAATTTAACGTCCTAGTCCGACCACGACAGTCTCGTTCTACTCCTCCGAACAACCTTCTACATATATTAACACTAGAATATATTAGCACAAGATCGCGTACGATTTTTATTAGAATTCGATGGAGCAGTTCGAGTTTCTCACGGAAATATGTTTATTATTTCAAACAACCGGTTGGAAATTGGAAACTGGATACCATTTTCCCTTCGTTACAAGCTTTTTTAATCTCACCACCAACTAACCGTGTTATTACCTCTTCCCTGCCTCCTGAAGATGTAAAGCTTGTATATTCATACCAGTGAAACAATATTTTACACAATGAAATGATTTGTTGGAACCTGAACTTTCCAGTAGAAGTCAGATAAATTTCAGAGCAAAGGTTCAAGCGTTAAAACAACCGGGTAGAGCGAATAAAACGCAATAAAAATGAAGCGAAGCACGGAGGCAAGAGAACTCGATGCTCGGCGATATCGTGGGTCGCAGAGTGATACGGAAAACAGGCCGATGGGACGGAAGGGTTGTTCACAGACAGATAACGCTATTACGAGTATCTGCTTTACGCACGTGTCCCGGCCGGTTGGGGTGGCGTTCTAGAGTTCTATTCGAACCCTGGCCCTGTGATGCGCTCCGCAGGCGTAGGTGAAACCCATGCAGAACCGTGGAAAAAGTATCGTTAGAGAAGCGGCGGCGCAAGTAACCGGGGGAGCAACTCGACGTTGCGAGTAAGTATCGGTTGCACGTAGGTACAGAGGGGCTTCCCTCGGCTGGACACCACTGGACTCGACTCCGACTCGCTGGGCTATTCTAGACCCTCCCCGGGTCGGTGCCTTTTTTCATACCTTATGCCTTGTGGCTTATGGCTCATGCCTTATGCTATCCCGGCCGACCGACACCTACCGTGCGGGAAATACTTGCTTCCCCTTTTGCGGCCTGGCGACGGTCCACCGGTCACGCGATGCACCGGCGAGTTTCACGCAGCAAAAACCGTTTTGTCCGCCATTTATTGCCTTATCCGAGACGTGAGAAACACCGCGACGTCCCGCCACGCTGCTGCAAACTACGCCACGAGCGAATCAATTCCATCCGCGACGTTTCTGCAGACATTCTGATGCACACTTCCGTCTGTGGATCAATTTATAGACTGGTGAAATAGTAGATTTGTCCATTCGTCATTTCTAAGATTGACTATCTCTTGGGAGTCACAGAACTTTCATATGTGATTTCTTGGTTAAATTTTAATTCGGTTACATTCATTACTAGACAGCGGATTTTTATGAATTCATGCAGAAATTGGCTAGATGAGATATAACACAATGAAAAATTAGAACAATCCGAAAATAGTGTTATGTTGTTTTCCGTCTAAAAAAAACTATTAGGGGATGAAATGAATATTTATTTCACTTCTGCTTCCTACAATCGCCGCAGAAAAAGATCCGTCTATTCATTAGAAATCAGATTTTAGTGATGGTATTGCTAACAATTTTGCCAATCCCGATAAAGGGGCTCATTACAATAACGAGTGGGAAACATACAAAATGAGGACAATGCTTTCTGATGATTATGATTAATCCGTAGGAAAATATTGATATACCCAACACGTGTCTGAAAGAATTCTGTTTCGAGCAGAGTGCCGTGAATGGCCTGTTAGACCGCTGACGAGAAAAACAATTTATCGCAGCGAGGCGTCCGGTGGTAATTCCGCGATGCGTCGCAAGGCAAAATCGGCGACACCGTGACGCGTAAAGAGAATCGGACGGAGGTGAAGTTAATGAAATGCAAACGAGCGTCGGAATCGGTGGGTTATGATGGCTCGGGGCAGGGAGGGGTTCGAGGGGGTTGCGTAAAGCGCGGCTCAGCTGGTAACAAGCGCAAAATAAACGCGCTGGCAAACACACGGCCCACTGCGAGTAAAATAGTCTGGCACTCTCTGTCGGGCCAGGTGACGGCGGCGTGGCGAGGACGGGAGGGGAGAGGAGAAGCGAAAGAGGCGAAAGGGAAGGCGCGGAATCGCCAGAGAAAATTAATAGATGGATATTTATTAAATCGAACCGGGCGACCGCCGCGACCGAAGTGAATCGTTATTTGTCCATTGTCTGGCCGATTTAATTGCAAACATCAATATGTTTTATTTACCCCCGTCTAACCCCCTTCTGCGCCGTCTCGTTTCTCTTTCTCTCTTTCTCGCTGCTTCGTCCCACGACCTGTCCAATTTGGCCATCCCCGTTTGCGGTCATCTACGTGATTTTTTCACTAGGCACCGTGCCGCGTCGCGTCGCGTCGCATCGTCGCCGCCACCCCCATCGTGCCTCTCTTTTTCGGGCGTGTATAACCGGTCGCTCGAAAATTTAACGCGCCTGTTTGGCCGGACCAAACATTTGACCACGCGTTTGTATTCTCGGCCAAGAGAGTGGCTAGGCTTTCGGTTCGCCGCTCGTTAAACTAATAAATCGGCATTGTCGCCGTTATGATTTCCCCGGTCTCCTTTATTTTCCAACGCCTCCTTCATTTGCCCCCCACCCCCGCCTCCATCCCCCACCTAAATGGCTTCATTTTCGTCCGGGTGTTTATCTTGGCTATCACCGCGGTTTCGCCGCTTTTCTTCTGTCCCATCACGCGTTTCCTCTCACCGGTGTTCTTCGTTCGAGAGTATACGATGACGGAAATCGGCGACGATCCGCCTTGTTTGTCCGGGCTAAGTAGTTTGAGCGCGCCTCGTTCCGATGAATTAAACAGCCCACGGAATAAAATATTTCGGGGCGAGTCGAACGTCCCCGGAACCCCGGACGACGACGTTTACCCATCGTTTCAACGACGTCGACGACTCCCGCCGGTTAATAGTGCCGGCGCGGCGCGGCACAGCGGCTGTAGTTTAATTAAATTTTCAACCAGCTTCGTCTCTCAACGGCGATCTTCTTGCTCGCTTCTCCGTCCTACTTTTCGCGCATCTTGTTTCACGGATTTCCTCATTGCGAGACGATCCCTCTTAATTTCTTGACGGGGGCGGGGTGATATGCTTCACATTACGGAAACGATCCTTCGAAGCTTTCCATCTACTATGATTAATTATTCAAACTACCGGAGGTTTGTGTGTAGGTGTGTAGCCGCTTCTGTAGACTGCCTTGAATGAATATTCTCCACGGGCCCTCAGAAATATTAAGCGCAGATTACGAAAGTTTCTTTGCGCGATTTTATTCAATCTTAAAAATTAGGAACAGATTGAATTATTTTTCTGGCAATACACCGGAGCAGCCTGTCCAGATTGCACGGGACGTCTTAAAGATGACTTTTTTCGTCCATCTTAGGTCTGAACGGTCCCGAATAGACGTCTTTATGAGATCTTAAAGATGTCTTTCTGGAGACGTCGCTTTAACGTCTGAAATATGACGTCTTAAAGGCGTCCTTTTCGGGATGTTTTAAGGATATCTTATTTTCGACGTCTTAAAGACGTACCGTTTCCTAACAAAAAACGTTCAGGAACGTTCGGGAGCCGTTCGGAAGGCATTGGATCTGTGCTATCTGGGTGAATGAAAAATCCGATGAGTTCATTGCCGAAAGGTTTTCAACGCCTTGTAAAGATTTTTATATTATCCGACGTTGATTAATGCAGCGGAAAGCAGTTCTTTGTTCCACGCGGATCCGTTACGCTCAACTGGAAAGCTATTTTCAACATTCATTGGGCAGGGAGTCGATTAAAAGTGACATTTTATTGTTCGATTGGGTCATTTGGTATGTTAAAAAATTCGAATCGCAAATTACTCCGCAAAAGCGATAACGCGGCGCATTTGTCTGCGGCCGGTAATAAGTGGCGAATTTCCCACGATGCAATAGAATTTACGGCTGTACTCGGGCTATCAGGATACAATGGAATCGTAACTACCACAGCGCGAATTTCTCGGTTGATTTTTTTTATCTGGCGAGAAGGCAACAAGCTAATCATTGATTTTCCAATAGGGGCGTTGAGCGAACTACAGCTTCGTTTCGGTGTGGCGGCGCTGCAGAATGCACGCGCCGTGTCGAGCCGCGCCGTGGAACGACGAAATTCCGGCGTGACGGTGTTCGCGCATTCACCGCGCGTTGTAATTTTCAATTTCGCACTAATTACACTTATTCCGTGGCCCCGGCTTTCGAAAATTTCATCCCGTGACCTGACCGTGAATTATGCACGCTCCGTCGCGCCGCGTTGCGGGACAGACACGCCGAATTAGATATTAACGAGCACGTTGAAAAAGATTTACCGTAGCGACCGGCCCGGCCGGGTCTTATGAAATTCTGGGCGAGCTTGATTCATCAGCGTAATTGGCGAAATATTAATTGGCCCTTTGAAAATGAATTTCATTCCCCGCCTGAGCGAAACGCGAACGAGACCCCGGCGAAAGACCGGAATCGCTGGAAAATATTCTCATTTCGTTAACAAGCCAGCGTGAAGATGCTCGCCGTGTTAAACGGGAATACTGCTGGTAACATTGTAACCTGAGCACGCTTAATTTTCCAGACAGCGATCACTAATGTCGATTCCGTGCGAAGAACCGGCTGCGAAAAAGGTTGAAGCATGGTAAAGGCATAGGGGTAGACCACTGGCTCGACGTTGTCCATAACTCATGAATTTAGACAAGGATTCCACCGCTAGTTTGTAACAGAATTATGAACACATAGTGCTAAACATTAATGTGTAACATAACGACATTACCGAAACACTAGGCCATAGTTGATTACTAGACTGCGGATTTTTATGCATTTATGAACAAATTGGCTGGGTGAAATATAAAACAGTAAAAAATTAGAAAAATCTAAAAATATTGTTATGATAATTTTCAATGTAAAAAAGCTGCCGAGGGTCGAAACAAATTTTTGTTCAACTCTTGGTGCCCGGAATCGGTGCAAAACATTTTTATTTTACATAAAGGTCCGCAGTCTGTTGATTACTTAAAAAATTGAAAGTAAATTATAGAACCCTCTCATGGACCGCAGCTGTGTAAAAAACTGTATTGGACCTTTTGCGATGCTGTCTTAGACTGTTACAGGACCAACGTCCTCTCACCTTTCTAGATTTCCTCATACTCTTCTCTAAATCCCGTCCGACACATCCCCAGAGACCCCCCTTCCTCTTCCTAGATTTCCTCCGTCCTTCCTAGATCCCCCCTCTCTTTCCACGATCATCTCCCTTTCCACCGTTCCCAAGATCTCCTCTAACCCTTCCCCAGATCCCTTCCTACACTTCTGCAGACCCCCTCTTTCCCTGCCCTCGGAGCAAAAAGCGCAAGTAAAGGTTTTTGGTCATTCCCCGATCAGAACCCCATAAGGTGATTGGTCTACATCCACACGTTGTCTGCAGCTGAATCCTGCTTCTCCGGCAGCGAACCATTCCCGGTTACGCTACATAGACGACGCGTGCGCGACCGATCACGGCGGCGCGGCAGTGCAGAAATGCAGCGGTGCAGAGGTGCAGGGGACTCGTCGCGGCGCGGCACGCGTGCATTTTTGCACGCGCGTCCCATCATCGGCACGAGATTACACGAGAAAAGCCTCGGTTCCCGGGACCCGGGACATTGACAGGTGGTTTACCGGCTGATCTATCCGATTTTCTTGCACAACCGACGCGCAATTTTCACGGTAATTTCCGACGATTACACCTACCGACACCTTTCACTCCCATAACCGCTGAATCCCCCGCCGCCGCACCGCGTAATCCCCGCCGAACACCGTGAAATCGATCGTAGATGACTCGCGGTGCAATTTGCTACTCGGAAAAGTTTCCCGTAATATCACCTCTTTGACGAGATCGTACTGTTCCACCGAAATCCACGGAATGCGTTCGCGGAGCTCAATAGTTCCAAACTTATGGGGGTGAGTCCTCTCAGAAGCGCAAAACGATCGTTCGCGCGGCGCGCCGCTCCGCCTCGAAATCCGCCACGAATATACGAGACAACGAAGCAGTCGTCGCGTCACGGGTTAATACCCGCGAGTTTGCGTATCTCACGGTTCAACCGACGAAAAACCAGTAATAGCGAAAGCAACAGGATATCCGCGCGCATCGGGGCCCGCCTGCTAAAGCATAACATACGAGCCAGTAACTCTTTAGCTTTCGCTCCGGCCAAATCCCACGGGCATAAACATCGACATTCCGACGCGACGCGACTCGACGCAAACGCGGCGTGGCCGGAGCCCAGAACTTTGTATCGTGCTTTATATTTCAGGATTCGCGAATCGAGCCCTTTCTCCTTATATCCCTTTTTATCCATGGCCTGTGTTCGATATCCGCGTACCCGCTCGCAGAAGACCGGTAGCGATCGACCGCGTAAGAACAGAAGCGAGAGGAACGCCGCAGAGAGAACGAGAGACAGAGAGAGAGAGAGAGAGAGAGAGAATGAGAGAGAGAAAGACGAACGAATAAGAAATTTCGGGCTAGCAAGGCCGATAAGGCCGCGGCATTCCGGCTCCTATTTCACATCATTTTCATATATTAAGCCTCGTATCAGGGGGCCCAGGCGGGAGATACAGCGCCGCGGCCGTAACTTCGGGCATTACAATAATAAAGAGTCGGGTTAGGCCCATCGCTAAGGGGGAACGAAAGGCGGCGAGGGGCCGGGTGATGGGCAACTTCGGGCATTTCCATAATCCGGCGCAAGGCACCGGGCTCCTAGCGGCCCCCGGCTCCTGCCTCCCTCGGCCAATGAAAACCTCCATTTTACGCGAGACAAGTCGGGAACCCCGCGTGCGTTACCTTCGCCAAGGATCCGTCCCTTGATGCCTTTTCACAGGCTTAACGAAGATGCTCCGACGCTCGTGGAATTTTGCACCTCGCGAAAATACACACCGGGACCCCATCTCGGTGCTTCCTATCGCGAGGAACTACTCCGACGAACGATCTAAATCTGATCTTCCGAATGCAGTTGAATAACATTTACAAGAAAATTCTCAGAGGAAAAAATAATGAGGAATGGAAGATGCGCCATAAACTAAGTAGACATCAATGGGTCAAAAGAGTAACTTTGATTTTCAAGTTTCCACCTCCCGTTTCCCTTAAATAAATGAATACGATGCTGAGTAACGAGCGTGCTTGAAGCAACGATAAATTTTTCTCCGAAAGCACATACCATTGAATTTCATTAGCTTGATTAACCCTGCACTCCTCCTGTGCCAATATATTTCTGAATTATTGAATCTGCCCGGCGTCAAAAGAATATTGCCCACAATCGTCCGGTCACCTAATCTCGAAATTTACGGAGGAAGGTACGTTACAAAGTAGCCGTGGAACGCGCAGGTATTTACGCAAAGGACAATTCCCGTCCAGAAACACGAATTCATGGTAGTGCATCACGGTACCTCTGGAGTCTGAAACGGTGTGCTCCTCGGAGCGTGTTCGGTTATTTGGTTTGAACGGAACCGCAGCGAGCCTCGCCGGACACGCTTAATCCTCCTGTTTACGCGCGATACATTATCGAAGCTGCACGCCCACGGGATTTTTCATCGTAAACCCTGCGGAGCTTCTCTCCGGTCTGCGGACCCGGGACCAGGCCTATCACCGGTTCGAAAGGTGTGACTTCCCGAGGCGTTCGATTCTGTAATCCCTCCATTAAAGAAACTTATCACCGCGGGAGCGCAATTACTACCCGCGCATAATTAAGTCCATTATACATTCTAGTTGAACGCGCTCGAAATACGTATTAATACACTCGGCGCGCAGCTGTTATAATGCTGAAATACACGAGGCTTTTATGCGGTAATATTCAGTTATCGTTTTATAACTCCACCGCGCCGAGGGTGTTTGCTCCCGAGCCGATGCCCCGGGTAATGTTAATTGGAAAACGAATTGTTGACCTCCCGGAATTTCTCGAGAAATACGATTACTTACTTCTTACTGCCCGCGGAAAGATTCGTCGCGCCCGATTTTATTAGGAACTTACGGAGCGACTGATTTTCCCGAACGAGCTAGACCATTTTGACGACTGCTGTCGTCTGAGTCAACTTCGACTGCTATTTACTAACTTTTCGTAGAAAGTTCGCTCTTAACACTTGCTACAAACAGAATTCCAGCCGCCACGAACCGAGAAATTAAATTCAGACGCAGATCAACTTGATACGAAAGGTACAGTAAAGTCGCGATCTAGCTCCCATCGCCTCAGTGGAAGGGTTATGCGAAGGAACGGAGACCGTGAAGCTCTGAGCTGTACTGCATTCAGTTTTATTCCCATTTTCGTTTTATACTTTAATTCAACCGGTTCTGTTTTAAAGTAGTGGAAGACCTTGCTGCACGTAGAATCAGAAAATATGGGGCTGCGAGGATTAAGCAATTTTACCGCTTAATCGAGGATTAAGTAATTCTCCCAATAAGCACGTCAAATTATAAACCCATCACAGAGAAATTGAAAGCATCTACAGATGGAAATCGGGAGGATCGAGGATTAAGCAGTAGAAATTCTCGAGGAAAAACCAGCATCAACTCCGATCTTTACCACAGAGAGATCGAAAATTGGGTACTTTTCCGTTAGCCGGGCGCAACCTAACCCAGACCAATAATTATAAGCATATATAATTATATCCTAACCAATTATAATCTAACCCAGACCAATAATTATAAGCATTCTTTTTGGGTGAAACTATTTTGTTTACAATTCATTAATATTTGTAATTATATATGCTTATAATTATTGGTCTGGGTTAGGTTGCGCCCGGCTAACGGAAAAGTACCGAAAATTGTACATCATCTGAAAACGAAATATATGAAGATGCAATACGAGGATCAAGCATTAAGCAGTAAAAATTCCCTTTATAAATGCTTCAAATCAGAACTCGACCGCGGACAGATTGAAAATTGTACGTCATCTGCAAACAAAATATATGAAGATACAAAATATGAGGATTAAGAATTAAGCAGTAAAAATTCCCTCTATAAATGCTTCAAATCAGAACTCGACCACAGAGAGATTGAAAATTGTACATCATCTGCAAACAAAATATATGAAGATACAAAATGTGAGGATCAAGAATTAAGCAGTAAAAATTCCCTCTATAAATGCTTCAAATCAGAACTCGACCACAGAGAGATTGAAAATTGTACATCATTTGAAGACGAAATATACATAGTTATGAAGATACAATACGAGGATTATCAAATGAAATTCTTCAACCATGTAGAAACAAATGTTGCGTGAGAAAATTTTGAGAATTAAGAATAAAACGGCAAAAAATAAGTTCGGACGATTCACAAAGGGTTCGAACCTTGTCCGCAGTATAATGAAGACAAATTTTTTTTGGCTTGATTGCATGACGGTATTGAGAACAAGTGTTTCAGCGGTCGGTGCGGGAGAGCTTTTGTTTGGTGTGGTCGGTTTTTAATAACCTGTTTTTTCATCGGTCCGCTGTCTGTCAGCGGTTCCGCGGGGAGATCGGCGCCGACTCGCGGTATGCGAGAAAACGACCGAAGGCAAAGGAGGCTGCCGGTTGGTTTCTACGTGACGGCATCTAACTCGACATTCGGTACACACGGTTTAGAGGCTTCTCTCGTTCGCGGCTATATATGTACTGGCAGCTGAGGATTTTGTGTAAGCGTTTCTGAAGTGACTTACGCCGCCCCAACTTGGCAATGCGGCCGATCGCGAGCCGATCGATGCGTCGCCGCTGCTATGCCGGCCTGAAAGCTGCTCTTTCCAGCCGGATATTTCGCGTTTACGGATTCGACGATCGCCACTTCGAATCCCGCCGTTGTTTCTCATCGTACCGACAAATAATCCTGGAAAATATCAAATTGGAAATCTCTCGACGAAATTGAAAGAGCCCATTGAAGTGCGGCAATCGAACGGCTTAAGAGTTGCCTCTTCAATTGTCGTAGATCGATCTCTCGGCACAAGTACCCGGAGAATTTAACCGCGAGAACGAGCCACTTTGCAATTACCGCGCTCTTTGCTCATTTACCGACAGAAATGCCATTTATTCCGCTAATAAATTCCCATTCGAGACGATTGACATTTTCATTGTGAGCTGATCATCGGAGAGGAGATTCTTTTAAGAGACATCGCTTGTAACGGTTTCTTTAATATTTTGACGTTGATAGCGACGCGTCCGACGCTACCGATGTCGTCGGCGAGCTACTCGAAAGCCTAATGTATTGTGATTTGCCTATCACGAATCGATACCTAATCAACACTCGGCCCTCGTTTTCGTTTAAGGCGAACGTCTCGTCGACACGATTGCCTAAGAAAGGTAGCTCGTCTCGCGTGCCGACGGGAAGACACGGCCGATCAAAACTTATCAGATTCAGTTCGTTGAGTAGTGGACCACGTGCGACATGTTGGAACGAGCCAACGGCTACGGCGGCCGAGATGAAAGCGAACCGGAAGGGGACGTTCCGATCGTGCGCGTCGTGACGTTCCGGAGTCGACGCACGTCTCGCGATCGATCGATCGATCGTGCTTTCACTTTTGTCCACCGTCCCGATGTCATCGACATCGTCGTAGAAACCAGCTGCTTCGAATATCAAGACTAGCTTCTTATTTTTATTCCCCCGTAAAGAAACTTCGTGAATCCATAGCCGGTCACGTGGCCTACGCGACGACTCCGTGAACTTTCCGGCAATTTCAGTGCTTGGGCACATGAAATAATTCGTGGCGATGTAATTTCAGGATAAATGATCTCGAAATTTTAGTGTTACGATTCCTGTATTGGCACGGAAGAATAAAGATTTAAGAAAGATTTAACGCAGAGAGTATGGAAAATTTTTTAAATTGTGGACCGGCGGGAATTATAATAATGAGCTCCCAGCAAGCGAGAATAAACAGGCAATTCCCGGCTCTTGATTTAAAGTGACTCCGACATTTGTTCGTGGCTTCGGCCTCCATTCACCGTGCTTCTGTCGAAGACGTACGCTCGACGCCGAACAAAATCCTCGCTCGACGGCGAACAAAAGTGGGCATTGTACGTACAAGACAGGCCGACACACGGCGAAAAGTGCCATCGACGTCCGTACAACTGGTAAAACGAATCGCGCGCGATGTCCTCTCGCGGCGGTATTTCTTCATTTCAATACGAAAGATCGAGTGGGGCCGGGGCTTTGTCTTCGTTCTCTCGGCGCCTCGTTTGACGCAATCCGCTTCCCATCGGGCCGCGCGCGGCGGCGGCGGCGGCGCGGAGCGACGTTGATCTTCGATTTAACGCCGTTGGATTCTCTCGACGCGCCCCGCGCCGAGGCCCTCGAGCTGTGGAACTAGCTAATTGTAGCCCCGGCATTGGTTCCCTGACGAGATGGGAACAGAGGTCACGCCGGTGCAACGAAACCCTTGCGGATCATTTGAGAGTAAACCGCGATTAATTCCTTCGTTAGGAGTGATCGTGATCAAAGGGCAACGCGCCGACCGACGACGTTGCGGAAGTAAAGCTCCGCCGGTCGGGCTGCATTAAAACGTTATAATTACCGAGGCTGCGGGAACAATGCTAGTGTTATTAAGCTTCGTTCGTATCCGTAATGCCGCTCGAAGGGGGCCTGTACTATTCTCGTTGCTGTTGCCGGAATGCAGCCTCGGATTACACGGCTGCGTTACGTCTTCGATGACTCGCGACTTTTCACCATTTTCTCAAGCCCCCAATACTTGAACGTCATTCCTCCACATTCTTATTCCGGAGCAGTTCCTGACCCATGATGCTCCTTTTTTAAATTATGGTTCAACAAGAACCATATTCCAATAATAAAATAGCTGTATTGATTAAAAGGACAATTCCAGTGACTATACTACTTGGATTTCTAAATCCATTTTAGGTCTGAACGTCTTACGTTCTGAATATACATCTTTAAGATGTTCTAAAGACGCCTATTTGAACGTCTTAAATTAGACATTCTAAAGACGTCTTTCTCGGGACTTTATAAAACCGGGCATATTTCAGACGTCTTAAAGACGTACTGTTTCTGAACAAAAGGCGTTCAAGATACGTTCGGGAGCGGTTCGAAAGCCGTTCGGGACGTTTTTGAGACGTGCGAACGTCCAGCAACAGACGTCTTTAAGACGCCCCCCGTGCTATCTGAGTTATTTCAGAAAGTATGTCGAATCAGCTTCAGTCATTGCGATGAAAGAAAGTATTAAAATGTTAGCTGCTATTTTAAGAAAGAAGGTCGGGTACACGGAGCATCAAGAAAGAAAGCAATGGAAGACAAGTTGATAGCCTTGACGTAGAGGGATCCTAAATTTTTCTGATTCACTTTGGCCCCTCGAAAAAGGCTCGCGCACAAGTTAATTGCCCCCGCGACGCATCGGCTTCGGTTCGAAAGCCGCCGAGGGAATTTCGGAAGATCCGAGCGTGCCTCCTCGGCATGAATCAGGATTAGCTTCCCCGTTAGACAGGACGATGATTTAAGGATGCCCACGCTAACCAGCAATGGGGGGCGGGAATAACGCGTCGCGCAACCGTACACACAAATTTTAGTCGCCACGAATTCGAGTGGAGAGAAATAAAAGAACCGGCCGAAGGAAATGGTAATGGTCGAACACTGAGAGCGGCGTCTCCGTTATCAAAACACGGGAGCGTTTAAAGTTATTTATTGGTTATTAAGTTGATCGCGCGGGAGGCCTGGCGTTCCTTTTTTTTCGGAAGGTTCCGTCCTTTTTTTGGACGGGTCTGCCTCTCGGTCTGCACGAAACTCTTTCGTTACTTCGCGCCTTTATTGCCGGTGATCTATGGCCATTTTTTCGGTCCCGGCTAGAGTTCTAATAAGATCCCAATAGAATTTCTGAGGTATGGCAGGATTAACGGAACCTGTTCGTGGTATTAACCCGGAGGGAACCAAATCGAGATCTTCCACGATTCCTGCGACGCCATTATTGAGTTGCCGATCGACATCGTCGAGCATAAGCTGACCTCTTAAGAGGATAATGCTCGGTGAATGCGGGAAAAACGAGATGTCTTTATAAAAGTATCGGTGTTCACACTGAAATTATTTCGTAAATAACCGAGATAGAACATTTTTATCAGTAGGACGAAATCTATTTTTAATGTGTCCGTAAATTTTAAGGAGTGTTTTTACGTTTTCAGCTAAAAAAAAGTACTGCAACTTCCTGTAAATCTGTGCAATTTTAATTTACAACAAGTTGATCTTAGGTCCACAAACCGTGAGAAATATTTGCTTCTTTTTAAATACTCGAGATTGGTCAGGTAGAT
The DNA here is from genome assembly GCA_028454225.1 of Lasioglossum leucozonium. Taxonomy (NCBI): domain Eukaryota; kingdom Metazoa; phylum Arthropoda; class Insecta; order Hymenoptera; family Halictidae; genus Lasioglossum; species Lasioglossum leucozonium. The sequence goes on along the minus strand of CM052219.1, from coordinate 6,479,743 downwards.
TACCGTAACCGACTGTAGATTTATCAGATAGACTGCTATACGAATGCTACCATATTCAAAAAAATTATTGGAAATATTTGTAACTTTATTCTCAGACTTCCGAAACGTGGTTACCTCGTTCTTTGCGTGTATTTTATTTACCCCGAGGGCCGTAAAAGAGAGCGAGAGCGGAAGATGGGCTTTTTTTTTACGGCATTACATTAAATAACCCACTTAAATTCACGACCGCGCTCGCGGTGTTTGTCGGCGCGGAGTTCGACGACGCTGCGTCTACACTATCGCTAAATCCAATCAAGCATTCGCCATCGGTGCAGTTTATTTACGAGAGGTATTCGCCGGGTTTCTCCTCTTTGGGGGGGGATGAAAATTGCGTACGCGGAGTGGAACCGCGCGGAAGGTCGCGGGAACAGGCGCGTGCGCGTGAGCGAGGACACACAGGAGACCGTCGCGTCGGGGATAGACAAGTGGTCTGGAAATTATTAATAAAGCGTTCGGATTGAATGGACGTTTCGGATTTACCGTTAACGTTCCGCTAACGCTGACGATCTGAATAATTTGTTCGTTAATTAAAAAAGTTTATCGTGGACCGAAACAACACCTCCTTGCCTCGTCACTCGTCAAAAAGCTTCCGCGGTATTTAGCCAGGCCGGCGAGCGGCCTGGATGTATTCGGGCTTAATTGAACCAGCCCAGAGGGTTAGTTTGTGCTCTCTCTCTCTCTCTCGCTCTACTCCGTCCCTCATCGTCCTCCTCTCCTTTTTTCCGGCGGAGAATCGTTAAAAGTTAAGCGTTCTCACGGCCTATTCCCCTCGCGGCCGTCGTCGTCGTCGTCGTCGTCGTTCTCATCTTCGTCGCGATCGTCGCCGTCGTTTGATCCTCCGTGGATCCGTCCCCGCGTAAATCGAGCTTAAGTTCATTAATTTCACGAGGCTTTCGGCCGTTTCGGGGCGAAATCTTCTCGGCGACGAAAGGATTAAAATTACGGGCCGACAGCATTCGCGATGCCCGAGCTAAACGTCAAATTACAATTAACGATGAAGTACCTTCGCTCTTCTCCTGTCCCTCTCTCTCCCTTTCTCTCTCTCTCGATCTCTCTCGATCTCATTCTTTCATCCTTTCTTCTCTCTTTCGTACAATCGACTCAAGGACCACGGTTCGCCGCGATGTTGCTCTGGCCGGGATTCTTTGCCCTCCGTCGTCCTACGGGGTTTCGTTTTCTCCTCGATCTTCGGCGAAGCCCGCGGATCGTGAAGAAAGCTGCGCGATACCGGCCGAAGTGAAAGCCTCCGGCAAAGATCCTCCTCTCGACGGGAGATCACGAGCGCGGCTTCTGCTCTCTTAATTAGCCAGCCGAATATCTTCACCGGTTTCAATGTAGCCGTTCCCCGCTTGTCCCCGTCATTCAAAACGCATAATTAAAGGCCGCGATTGTTTCGTTCCGGCGCGCTTATCGAAATTATATTAGCCGGCCCGGTTAAATCGGCCACCGCATTCAGCCGCCGCCGGTTACAACTGCCATGGATCTCGTCGCTCTCATGCGGTCCTCTTTCAGGCCATTCCGAAATCACTGTGACCCGCGGACGATCATCGATCCGCTATTCAACTTCTGCCTAGCTACCTCGCCGACCGAGGCGTCCTTTCCATGCGAACTCGACGTTGAATCGCGCGAATGGAACGATCGCCGATTCACCAAACGCACGCGTTACACGCATTCACCGCGCAAAATGCACCCGGCCGTGTCAATAGACCCGCGCCGGCCGAATTCACCTCGGATTTTTATTGTAATACGTAAGTTTGCATTTAATTGCTTCGAATTCCATTTTCACCGGTTTCTGTTTCATTTATACCGATCGCGGGAAAACATTAAAATTCGCATTCTGTGTCAACGTGCAGTTTTAAATTCCCATTCGACGAGAATCTCTTCACGAATATTTTTTAAGACACGGTGCATTCAAACTTTTGATTCTTTCGACACTGGTACGGGCTGTATAAAAATGTCCGTTTAAATTTCGTTTGTCTCGAGGCACGCACACGATTCTGTCTCATCGACACGGTCCGATGGACTGTATTAAAAGGCTTTTGTCTGTACGTATAACTCCATACACTCAAATTTTGTATAAACTTTAACAGCTTATATCTGAATAATAATTTGTTTATATAGTCCCTTTCAAACTGTTTCTCTTCTCGATGAGTAGGTATCGCTGCAACAACAAAATCTAACAATAATTTCCTTCGGTATAATCAATATTGCGGCAAGTTTCTTTTACAAACGATGATCATTACTTTTGTACATACCCTGTACCTGATCATGTTTGGACAAGTCCTTTATCGAAAGTAGAAGTAGCCAGACATGCACAGCCACGCTAGCCGATTCTCGTTCAATGTGCGTACGATACATTCTAAAATCGTAATTTTCCCGAATACAACTATGTCTGGACTAAAAATATGTCAGTCTACAATTTCTCGTTTGTCTCTGCACTAAGTGTCGCTGCGCGTCTGCTAGCGCGCTCCTTTCAGCGCAGATTTACGCGCGGGTGTCCGAGACAAAACTGACGGTGGAACTTGAACAAGACTACTCGGTCGGTGAAGTCTTTGGGATGCGACAAGTGCCTAAGCGATAATGCGCTTCCGCAGCGAAGAAACTTCTCCCGGAGGAAGCATTGTGCGAGCACGTTGGAAGTTCGCGACTAGGCGGACGCGACTAGGTCAGAGCTCGTCCTTCCGCGTTTTGCCGGCTTCCGTTCGCGATCTTCCTCAGTGTGGAACGCGGGTGGGAAGCTTCGGGACTTCGGGGAGCCCATTTTTAAATAACCACAAGACATCGGAAGAAGGTCTCCTGCGAGTTAGCCCCTGCTAGGGCTGACAACACCAGGGAAGTTCCGTGAGCGAACGCGTCCATAGTTCGCGTAATTGCGCGACGCAGGCGAATCTTCGCGAAAGTTGCCAAAGGAGAGGAGGACACTTTGCACTCAACGTCCGACCGAGTTGAAGTCGTTCCCGATAAAGAAACTCGTTTCGACTTTGCGCGCGAAGCCCCCGGTGTTTTCTTCGGCCGTTTCCGGTTCCGAAGCTGCCGCGGCCACGGAAGCGGGAAGGACGTCGCCCGTTGCGACGGCGAGAAGTTGCCGTGGATTTAGTTAAAAAGTGACGCTTCCCCGGTGGAATTACAGGCGGCGGATCATGTAAATGTAATAAAATTCGCGAACGTACTTCTTACAACTTTTAATAAGAGTTCTTCTTGTTTCGAGGCGCCTCGGACCGGGCGCATGAAGTTATGATTATTCCCGCAGCCGTTTCCGAAGTCTTATGAATATGGAAGCTCGCCAATGGGAAAGTTGTCGCAATAAGCAGGGAATATGAACGCGTAAAGTAAACCCATTCCGAATACAGGAGCAAGCTTCAAAACATTCCCATCAGAATCTCGTTATTCGACCAGATGAAATTTCTTGCCATAAAAATCCCCGCACCTGACGACCTTCGCTCGCCGGTCGCGCGTCGGTCTTAATAAATTATTTAATGTCCGCAAGAAATCGCGCGTCGCGACTGAATATTTATAACATTGCTGTCGCGTTCCGACGCGTTTAGCTTTTATTTCACGGCTCACGGCTGCTTTCTCGTGGCGAGCGGCAGCGCTGCGGGAATCACGTTTTCGTTATTTCGTTAAACACGACGCAAATGTCTGTAGAATCTGTACTCTTGCCTTTTGTTTTATTTGCCTCTATTAATGACAAAGGACTGTCATCTCCTAAATGACACAGAGACGTCTTGAGGACGTCTGTTGTTGGACATTAAGACATCTTAATTTTCCGAATGTCTCCTGAACGTGTTTTTGTTCGGAAACGGCATGTCTTTAAGACGTCTCGAAAAAGACATCTTTGAGACGTTTATTCCGGATGTAAGACGTTCAGACCTAAAATGGACGTAGAAAAGACGTGTTTAAGACGTCGCGCGCTATCTGGGCCAGTCCAAAATGTACACAGATCTTGTCGAGGGTCTACAAGTCCATTGAAACGGGCAAGCTCGTCCGTCCAGCGCGACGCTCGAAGGCAGTACACTCCAAGGATGATGTCGCTCGATGCAGGAAGCAGAAAATGGAGGCGCCGTCCGTATTTGCAGCGAGAGGAGTGATTGGAGGTGGTGACGCGACTATACGAGGTGCAAGAAAGAACGAGAGGAAGGAACGAGGCCAAGACCGCGAGCGAGTCTCGGCCGAAGGAGTTTTAAGAGACTGCGAACACGGGGATCCCGCTGCGAACGCGAGCTACCCGCGCTTGGGTGGCGCGTATGCAGCATAGGCGTAATGGGGCAACTTGTCAGCTACCGCGGCTCGTCCGTCAGAGGACGGAAAGGTACACCGGTACGCCGGCATAGAGAGAGCTTGAACGTTTCTGCGCGCGGCTGCGGTTCTTCTTCTTCTTCTCCTCTTGCTAGGCGTCGTGGTCTCGTCTGCGCCCGTGGTCAACCCGGGTCCCTCTCCGCTCAGCTCGGCTCGGCTCCGCTCGGTTCCACCGCGCCACGGTGAGTTTGTATTCACGCGAGAGATATAGGAGCCGGGTACGAGGAATCGGCGCTTGATACCCCGGACACGTAGCCGCGGACTCGCGACTCGCCGAAGGAAGCACGGCCAGATGAGAAGCCTGAAGAAACCGAGTCGGAACGGGAGGGGGAGCGGCGGTGGCTATCCGAGGGTCCGACACGCTCGTCCCATCATGGATTACGTTTCGCTCCCCATAAGCGCGAGCTCGCGCATAAACAACCCACTACCGGTCTTAAACATGTCCCTGGACCGCGGCGCGTCGCGTCGCGTCGCGCTGCACCGTGCGCGCTCTGCGCATGCGATGCAACGCGCTGCAACCCGCGCACTACTCGGCCCACCGTGACGGGAAGCCTTAACGAGCCGATTGAACCTATGCCTCCATCTCGATTCGTTCGGCTCGCCGGATTTGCTTTGTTGGAACCGCGGCTCGCTATACAGAACCAGTACGCTCCGCATGATGTACACCGATTGCTCTCCTCTCTGGCGATTTTGGCGGAGCTGCTTTCTTTTTTATGGGGATGTCTTACTTACGAGACCACAGGACGCTCCGGAGAATTATCCTCTATGGGTCTGGCTCATTTTTCTTCCCTTGGACGGCGCGCTCTGACCCGGCCTGCTGGCTGATCGAGACGGGAGCGATCTACTGCGGACCAGTTCTCGGACCTTGCGGGAACGAAATGTGGAACAAACTTTGGTAACAGGGAAGTTTCAAAAGCTTGTCTGAAATTGAATCTTCTTTTTTGCAAAATTTGCGTAAAGAAATGAAGGTATTAACACATAGTTGTCACGTACATGGTTGAGCATGAAGAAGTTAAAATGTTCTGTAAATCAACTAAAAGAGAATGAAAATTAGTTTCGATATAATATATGCATCAGTTCCTTCAATGAATATATAAGCAGCTCGGTAAGTGACGAGGATAATGAGACGTCGATTTAAAGTACACTTATCTGTAACTTGTCTGTCTTATCTTATTTTATTATTGTAAATGAAGCGCAATAACATTCTTTTAGATAAGAACTTAAAAAGAAGTGGTCAAACTATGGTATTTGAGAGAACACGTTGATTTCAACCCTGCTCTTTACCATATGTATACATAGCTGAAATGTCATGGATGCTTTGCTCAAATGTTTATTAATTTCAAATACGACGTGACGAAAATACATTTTCAAAAAAATCAAATAAATTTTATAGTCTCTCGTGGCCATAATCCCTGTGTAGCTAGCGACATGCGAGTAATCAATAAATATCTCGAATGCTCATGCAAAATTCTTCAAACACATTCCCCACGTTTATCGCATTTCAGAAAACATTCTTGCATCGGAGTAACAGTATCTGGTAAGCAAAATGTTGAATCACGTAGTGTAAGAGTTGAGCAAACCGCTTGGATATTAAACGAATTTTTACTCTTTATCGCGATAAGATAGTAGCGAGCATATTCGATCAGCAATTAACTGAAAAGTTCTCTGGCCCTCCGGGTCTGATCGCGGCTGTCACAATCTCCTGACTGAAGCCTTTTGAGAGGCATGGCGCTTATCCGCTTAATTACGTACTTCAGAAGTCTCACCAACACCGTCGACGCGCACCTCGCGAAGTATAAAGCCCTGGCACGACTTCTCGAACGCAGACTTCGCTGGCCGTAACGGGGCTTTTCCCATGTGTACAAGTACATACGTATACGTATATTCGAAGGAGCAACGAGTTGTCTAGTCACTCGGCTGTCCGCGGGTAATTAATTGACCGCTCACACACAGCTGTCACATAATTCGGTCTAACGATCGAACGCGTCGACACTATCGTGACATTCCTATAAACGTTAATTTATACGACAGCCGCGGGAAATGCAAGAAAACGAAAACCTGCGCAGCACGGAATATCACCGCGGTCTTAATTAACTGGTCCGGATAGATCATAATCTTATAAATAGTAATTGAATTAAGCAGCCGCTGATTCGACGGGAAACGACGATGTTTCCCCGTGATTTATATAGTTCGCCGCCGGTGTGTTCCGGTTGTTTAACGCTGCGAATTATCGACCGTATCTCGCGTATCGGCCAAACGGACACCAGGAAACGTTCCATTTCGCCCCTCGCTCTTCACCCATTCTCTCACTCTCTCTCTCTCTCTCTCTCTCTCTCTCTCTCTCTCTCTCTCTCTCTCTGTGTCTGTCTTTCTCGCCCCGATTCTTTTTCTCCTAGCTGGCCGCTTTGACTGCCGATCGACAATTACCCGATACGATCGGCACCGCGAGCCAATAACGCGCACAGTCGTTTTCATTTCCATAATTCACGGAGGTTTCGCCCCTTTCAATGGTACGCGGCCGCTCTTTCAGAAACTTCGACGTGCTGCAGCTGCAGCCAGGCCGCACCTGGAACTTGGACGATTTACATAACGCGAAATAACGCGAAGAGAGCGATATCTTTGGAAGCCTTTCGGCGACGACTTTTCCCGCAACTTGGATCTTTTAATGCCACGCCTCCCGACACACCGTTTCGTCGTATTTAAAATGCCGGCCGCCCTCGCTTTCGCTGGCCAAGGTTTCCAGACCGCTATACCTAAACAACGAATTTTTTTAACTGCTCGGGTCTACTTCACTTATCTAGCTGCAGAAAATCGAAATCTTCTAGGATGCTGCGTGCTTCACCGCGTATTCGAAATTAGAGTGATTTGACTGCGAACGTTCGTGTAAATGTATATTTCTGTAGAAGATTCATGAGAGATCGATTGTTTCATCTTTAATTGATTTTTTCGTGAAAAATGTTCCTAGTCATAATCTTGTAATCTTCTTTCCTCCATCGGTAAGGTATATCTTCTTTTGTATGTATCGATCAAATTTTTTGTAACATATTTTAAGTGTGCAAATGTTGGCAATCGACGAAGGTTTATTAAATTCTCATCAAATGCTTACTAAATTTATGTTACCACGAAGCTTTTCTGAAGTCGAACGATAAATCCGAAGCAATACCGAGTAAGAGGTATGTAATGATATTTGGTCCCCTCATGGTTTCAAATCCATTCCACCACCTCACCCTTTACCAATCCTCACTATCGCCTAATTTCAAGCGGGACCTACTTTTTATTAAGGTGGGTTCCGAACCACCTATTTTGCCAACAACACGTGAAACGCACCCAGAGGGCCACTTCCCGGCTTTTTACCGAGCGATCACCCATCCTAGTGCGTCCCCCGCCCTCCGCAGCTTAACTTTGGTGATCGAACGAGAACCGGTGTTTTCAGCGAGGCAATGGTCGTTGAGTAAGAGGTATGTATATAATTAAATATTAAGTATTCGAATTTGTAAAATTTCGTTGAAAGAAATATGTAAAAACCATTCGATCTGAAAGCTTGTAGGAGATACAGTTAGTTTGATGGATTTCTCGAAGCCTCGAACAACATAGCCTTAGGTCCATTAAAACGTCTCAAGAATTACCATAAAAGAATGACCCCTCCGGGATACAGACTCAGAAATAAATTAACGGAAACGATTATGCTCGGCAACGAACAAAAACACGAAGTCTTCGACGATAACGGACAATTAGTACCCAACCGAAAAAATTGAAGAAGTCCTCGCTCATCGAGGGAACGATTGCTCGCTGATTATTCCTTCAACACGTTTAATTAATCGTAAACGCGGGACCGAGAGAATTCGATCTTGGATTTCAAGGTAAAGGTCAGCATTTTCTCAACGCGTTACCGTACAGAATGCCTGTAAACCAGCGCCGCGCCGCGCCGGCCGAAACTGATCAAGATAAATCTGCGGGTAAGATCGCGTGCCGATTTCGCGAGCGTTACGCGGGCCCAATTATCGTTCGTTTGATCGGCGCCGGTTTAACCGAGAATGGACGCGCGTTATTCACCGAGTCGCCGGATCCCATCGGGAATGTTCGTTCTCGGAGCGTAATCAATGAAGACAGATGCATTAACACGCGAAACCGCGTAAACCGAAACTCGATTTAGCGCGCGCGCAACGGCCGTTATCGGGCTTATGCAAAAACGCGGCGCGGCGCGGTGCATCGGCTGCATCTCATTAAACGACGGGGGGCCGGCGGGCGCTCGATAAAATCGGCCGAAGATGGGGGCTATTTACTTTCTTTAACGAGAGGACGATTACGGGATTATGAGCGATAACCGTCCGGTTCGCGAGCGGCTAATTCTCGCGCCGCGCCGCGCCGGTTAACCCGACTGTGCGAGAATCTTCTTCGACCGACGGAAAATCGCGGTTGTTTCATTCCACGCTGCTCCGATCCATCTTATCCGTCCCCTGACCCGGTCGATCGTGTTTCTCTTCGTTGTGTTCCTCGTCGTCATCGTCGGTTCAGCCCTCTTTGCGCCGTTTCTCGTCGGTCGGGACTTTGCAGCGGTCCGCGGCGACGTTAATTGACGTATCGTGTCGTAATGCGGTTACGCTATTATCTTTGCCCACCGTGGGCCTGATATTACATTAGCGAGTTGATCTTTCATCGTCGACGGGTTTCCTGTGCCCGGGCTGATGATCGCCTGGGGATATCGCTCCGGCGAGATGAGAATGGCTAAACCGGAACGTAACGGCCTTGGAAAACGTGACTCCGCCGCGACCGATTAGACGGGAACGCTTCCAAGAATTTTTGTTTCCGTGACGCGGGAACGCGGGTTCGAACGGAAAGCTAAAAAACGCGAGGGTATCGATAGGGGATACCGGTTGGTCAGCGAGGCCCGACACCGGGACCGTGCATACTGTATGTAAATTGATATTAAACGAACCCATTCGTTCGATACACGGTATTTAAGTCGAGAACTATCACACTTACAGTCACAATAATGTTCGACGGCTACGCCCGAGCGTATTATACAGGGCCGGCGATCTACAACCAATAAATCGCTCCTCGATATTGCGATGCAGGATGACGTTACTCGGAAATAAGAGATTACAGAGCAGTTTAACGGCCAAAGAATGTTGCCCCATTGACTATTCCATCGAGATCCCCGCCGATCAAATTGCGGTAATAACTGTCGTCCATCAACCGAGCTGGTCGAACGGGTATCGTTCGTATTTCCATCTACACCCCGTGTCTGTATCGTGTCTATCGGGCATTTTTTCGAGCAGCTCGGTCGAACACGTTCGCCATTTTTTATTCGCTAATAATCACGGGCCCGCGTGTGTTCGTGATCACCGCGCGCGGGCAGATGACGTGTCCCCTGTATTTTCATCGGTCGAACCAGAGGGAGGGAGAGAGAGAGACGGAGAGAGAGAGAGAGAGAAAGAGAGAGAGAGAAGAAGTCCGATGGGTGTAACTAATAATTACGTTCGACTGAAATCGTAATTGCTCCCGGTGTCCATCTGTTTCAATTAGTTTTCTCGTTACTCTACCGTGCGAGATCTATCTATAGGCGGACGGCCGAGGCGGGCCGGACAAGCGCCGCGCCACGCCGTACGTATCGCGTCGAGGTCGCAAGATTTATAAATCGTCGGCTTTTATTTCGAGTTAAGCCAGCTTTAGGACTTGTCCCATTAGGCGGGGCTCCCTCGCGGTGGACGTAGGCCGCGTCTGCGGACGCGTCGCTTGTACCCGGGTAGATTAAGAGGCTCTACCCGGCTCCTAAATATCTTATTAAACAGCGTCGCGATGGTCTATTAAGTTACGTACCGGCCGGCATTTTTCTCTTCTCTCCCTGTCACCGGCTCCCCAGGTATCGGCCACTCGGTAACCCGAAGTGCATGGATCCCCGGATAATTTTCGTCCCGCTGACGGCCTGCGGGAACTCACTTACCTCTAAAACCGGAGAGACGCTAGCCGCGTCCAGAAAGCGAGTTTCTAACAGCCGTCGACTCTGCGTCGAGTTTATTCATTGACGAGATCCTGTTCTGTGACTCTTAATCGTCAGCTTTGCGAGAATATGAAGCACCTAAATTGCTGGACGCTTCAATGAAGAGAACGAATGAAGGAAATCGTATACAATGAAAATATTTCAGCCACAAAAGTCTGTCTTCTGCAGTTAAGATAATTTCAAGTGTGATGGACCATTAAGGATGAAAGCTATGCAGAAAAATGTTGTTTCTAGGAACTACTGGTGGAATTTTTGGTTTAATTATTTAATTTTTTAATGAAAAAGATAATTAATATTTTTTAAATTAATATTTGTTTAAAGAATGCAATTATTTCAATACGTTACGGGTAAGCTTCCTACCAAGGCGGGCTTGAGAGTATGCATCCTCTATGCGGAACCTAGCTCAACAGTTTTTAAGGCGAAGGGACGTATCCTCGTCAGAGAGTAGTCCCAGGAGCGTACAGCGGCTATAATGACTGAACTTCCGCTGATTAATACGTTTCTGTTTCCCGCGCACCGGCCCGTAGAGTTGCAGAATGCCCGGCCACATAATTCCTGCCCCCATCGCGATGTATTTTCATTCAGTTAAATTGCTACGCGCATTGTGAGGCTCTCCAGGCCTCGAGGTCGATCTCCAACAGCACATTAGAACAGGTGATGCTACCGCGTCTTCACCGTAGAAACACCTTTTCCTTCGACCGATGCCTCCCACCCCCGCAGGAGAGACCTCGATTCCCAGTCGGTTTATCCTGACAACCGAGATGATTCCCATTTCCTCTTCCACGGTGAACACGGAACTGTCAGCGTAGCAAATCCAGCAAAGTGCGTGAAAATTGGCGATCGCCCGCGCGATGATCGAAGAAGGGAGGAAGCGGCGGGATGAAGTTAAATGAAATTGCTATCAGTTTGCTCGGTGTGCCGGGTGTCAGTTACTTCTACTCGACACTTTGAAGTTCCCGGTCGATTACCGTCAAGAATCCCTCCTACCCGGAGTGAAGTTTTAATTGCGTTCCCTCATTATTTATTTATTTCCTATCGGGAGGGGAAAGGGTGGAAATTGCTTTCCCTTTACTACAGAAAAATCATCGCCACGCGGCGAAATTAAAACCACGGCGTTCGACCGCCCCAACTTCACGCTCGAACTGTTTGTGAAAAAGGACAGCTCTTTTCTGGATAACTCATGCGCCGTGGTGGGTTTACTTAGATCTCGGATTATTAATTTTTACGGATCTACCTTCGAACCTAGGGTCCGCTTAACTTCAGATGTAATTTCTTTATATGCCCGTTTCCCTATCGCAGATACAGGAGAAATGATGCACCATGCTCTCAAAATCGCGCATTAGCGTGTTAATATTATGTTAATATTAATTAACTCTTATATCAATAACCGAGTACCCAGGTTTCCACTTTCAGTTTCTCTTTGAAACTTCTTTAACATTTTTGTTAATAAATATCGAAAATATTGTAGATTTTATGTTCTTGAACCACTATACACAGATTAACCTACATTGACTATTTATTGACGAATAAAATATCATTGAATATCGTAGAAATTTTGGTCATTGACGTAACGGGTAGGCCAAATATAAACAGCTCACGAGTTAGCCGTCGCGCCGGTAGATGAAAAGATGGACAAGGCCTTTGAACAAGAGAACGTAAAGAGCGCCATCGACGGAAGTTGTGGCGCGGCGCGTATTGCGGCGTTTCAATTATCCTGTTTCTCATTTTGCGAGGCTCGCACTCAGAATAGTGTCCATCAACGTGAAACTGTATTTAGAATGGGCGAGTTTTGGTTGGTCGGCCATCTTCGCGCGGAAGCGCGGTACGGAAGATGGCGTTCGGACGGTCCCTTTGAATTCGGTGGCATTAAAACGCGACATGAAACTCGCATGAAAGCCGATGAAACGCCACCGCGTCGACCGCGAACGACGGGGGATACACGGGAATTCGCTTGAACGTAATTAGTGGATGACCGCGGCATTCCGGATCGTAACGATGAGCTTCAATTAGCGCTTTACTTCCCCCGTAGAATGGGCCGCGCTGCGACCGTGAATCAGTCGCGGAAGTTCCCAGCCCGTATGATACCATAGGTACCGTCTCAAAAGTTTCCAGGCAAGCCAGACTGACGGCGATGTTACGAGCCGCGACAGTTTCCCCGCATCGTAAACACCGGCTCCTAGTTGCAGTAACGGACGTGTGTTTACCTGAACATTATCATTCCGGGCGAACGTGGCTCCGGGGCTACCTGCCCCCGACATCGAGGTGTCTCCGTACGCCCGGCAAATTAAATTTTAACACGATCGCGTCACCGTCGGAGTTCCGGCGACGTTTGCTTTTATCCCGGCTCTCGCGAGTTTCGGAGCTGATAACGGTTCAATTTGCGAAATAACGCTGACATGGAAATTTGTCGAGAAGTTCGATCCTTTCCTATCTAATAGGTTCTGAAATAACGAATTATATGTATTAATAATTCTTGTACGAACAGATCAGAATGCGACGATGTCGAGAAAAGATACGAACGGAGATCCAAGGAAACCAGTAAGGAAATACGGCTGGCAGCTAGTGTCTCTTGTCAAATGATTTTCATAATTTGAAAGCTTCCCGACAGCTTTAAATTAAACATAGCCGTAGTGTATTTATGAATTCCCGCCTGCGTGACTTTGACAATTTAAATTAAGCAAATGGACCTCCGTATTTAGACAGATTTTTCACGACGGATCTGGGTATCGATATCCAAATTTACGCTCAGCCGAAGCTCGTCAATTTCGTTAGTTTCTGTCAGACGCTGGCGTTATTAGCGTCGTCTGGCAGAAGTTCGAGCCGATACTTTCGTCCGCCGATATATCGGCGGCCGTGCTACCGACGGCGGAGGCATTACTGGAACGTCTGCTACGCGGGTCGATAATTCCGTCCCGGAAACACGAAATTTTCCCGCGATAACATCCGTTATTAATCGCATAACAAGCTACGCCGCGGCGTCGGGCTCGTGAAATTCGATGCTCTCGCGCAAAACTTTCCTTAAAAGGGAGCGCCCCGGGGCCATTGTTGCCGGTACATTAATTATGAGCGGCAACTTGCGACGTCTGGCGCGGGTTCGACGCGCCGGTCGAGCGTGGAAATTGCGATACCGGCCCCCGATGCAATGTCTGCGTCGAACGCGCACGAGAAAACGCGGCCGTGACGCGCCGAGACGCGCCGCGCCGTGCCGCGCCGTCCCGTATTGAATTTCAATTATTTATCGGGAACTCGCGCTAATTGCGGCAGCGCGGCGGCTGCAGTTTCCGCAAGAAGCGGCCGCCTCTCGGCTTTCAGGCCGGGAGAACCGGAGGAACGCCACAGGTAGACCCGATGCAACGATGCACCGATGCACGCATCCCCGCGGAGGCAAGAACTAACGCGTCACGACAGACGAGGGGCCTTGGAAGTCGACACCAGGCTACCTTGAGACGCGAAATCCAGGATCGCCGGACAACCGAGCACCATCGTGCATACTTACGCGACCGGTATACCGGGTGGATCAAATTTTGAAACGATTCTCGCACCGGCATGAAGAAACCAGTCGCGGCCTGCTCGCGACACGCCTGCGATGAATCAATTCTCGGATGATAAATTAATATCGCTCCCAGAAGACTTCGCATCGCCAGGGTGAGTCGATGGTCATCCGCAAGATAATTACTAAGTTTGATACGGTGACGTCGTGTTCAATACAATACTTTCGATACAAAACATTTGTTAAGGGAGGGACAAAAGCTGACAGGATGATCAGCCTGGTCTACTAAAGAGCAGAGAGACTATTCCGAAAAATTATGTTACTGTAGCAAACGTTAAGTACGGTACCGTTAAGGTTATTCTAAATTAATAAAAATTTCATTAAAATTATTTCAAATTAAATTTACTATAAACATTTCCAATTCTCCTTTCAATTAAAAATTTTATTGTGCATAATTATTGCGAACAGCCTTGTTCCCAGAAAATGTCCCGAAAAACTTTGCTTCACAATGAACAAAGATTGTAGTACGTCATAACGCATTTTAATAGTTACCGGTAAAGTGAATTCCAGACTACAAAAGTTTCTGTAAAATCCCTGCAGTACCAATCACACGATGCAGTCCGACTGCGGATAAAGTTCAGAATCGACAGCTCGAATTACCCAATCGAAAAGTATCGGGGAGGGGCAGGTTTTTACAAGGGGCCTCCCACGCAGCGTTACGGCTCGGTGTACGCCTTTTTTATAAATCAACCAGATTATTCCCCACGAGGAATTCGGCCAGCGTGTCGTAGCCCGATCCCCGATACGTGGACGGATAAAAGATTGAAGATGCCTCGATAGGATTGGCGGATCACCGGGCACGTGGGTGGAAACGTCATCTCCGCGGCGGCGGATACCGCCAGCTGCCAGGAGTCCAACATAGTTCAGAAGCGCCGTGAAAACCGGATTACTCTTACCCGGAGGCATCAGCGCCGGCGCGGCGGCCACAGCAGCAGGCCAGCTTTCTTACTGGGCCGGATTACACGCGTACGTTTATCCCGGGATTTTTTCCCTGCCGGCCGTAATCTAAATCGGCGTCGATCGTATACGGACTTAATATGTTCGGTTCAATAAAGCGGCACACAGAGTTGCCGGCGACTGCCAGGCTTCGTTAAACGTGGAGAAACTGTGCGCAATCTCCTATATTCAAGAGGACAGCCTTCCTCGTCGATTTATTTTATCCCTGAAAGACATTCGCTCGACATAGATTACGATAAATCGTAGCGTTAGTGTTACTTTGAGTTATGTATATGACCAAATCGATGAGATACATCTGTGAAAGAGATCTCGAGGACGTTCGTGAAAGGTCAGATTTGAACAACGCCACATGACCTTAAATGACCTCCATACGTCAACGCATTTAGGTCGATAAATTCGTCGTGAAATGAGCTACGAGTATGGGTAAACGAGAACATAGAGGTTCGCATGAAAAATTAAAGGTCACCTCGAGAAAACGACTACCGCTGAACAAATCCGGTGACCACCAATCTTGGGGCAGAAGAAGTTTTATGCGAAACGTTTTTTCGAACAATTCGGAAAGAAAGAGCGGTATACCGTGACGATTGGAATCCGCGGCGTGTAAGAGTCGGGTACACATGAAATAAACATTCGGTCGGACTCAATTAAGTCGGCGCGACCGGTCGCGGGATCGGAGAAATCGTCGATCTTCCAGCCGACTGTGGATCCGTTCGCCGGGATCTCGGTGCGATCTGGAAAGAAGTCGCGGAAGCGTCCGCGGCTAATTTCAATTCCGCCGTGGCGATCGCGAGATCTACCGTGGTCGGCTCGGTATTTGCGATCGGATCGGGCCGACCCCGCTCGAACTCATGATACGATCCTAACGGTAATAAGTAACGAACCGGTCGGTTTCTAAGCCGAATAGTTCGGGTCCGCGTCCTTCTATCGCGATATCGGCAATAATAAAGTCGTCACGACGACTAAGGCAAACTGTGAGGCGAGCGAAAGCAAGAGAGTAGATGAAGAAGAAGATGAAGACGAAAGGGCAGAACACACGCGCATCGGGCACGAGCCGCTTCTCCATTCATCGACGCTGTTTCAGGGAACCGCATCGTTCGCCTACGTGCATCAACCTGTAGCCCCGATCCCGTAATAATTGCAACCGCGAAATGAGTCAAAGGCACGTGCTGCTGGCCTGGCGTCTGCAGCGAGCCGATTCGAGTTAAGAGCCAGCACCGGGCTTCCCTTGCACCGTCGCGTCGCGAAAACGGGGTTACAGTCTGGTCGGGAGGAACGGAACGACAAGACGGAGAGGAGGCGCATTTAGCCAGAATCTATGCACGCGTTCCGGTGATACCTTAATAATCGTGCCTCGCAAGGAAGCAGCAGCCAGCAGTCGGTCTTTGGAAGGAAGTCTTTGTTGCGGCTAGCCATCTACTCGGGCCTGGCGGACCAAGGCGAACCAACAAGCGCAGCGCGCTGCAGCGCATTACAGCGCAGCCCGGTGCATCGCATCGCATCGCTCCGGGTAAAGCTTGCACGGTGAACGCGTTGCATTCTAGCAATGGCATGCTGCCGGGGTTAATTGTATTGGCTCCCCCGGCCTCATTCTCATTCAATCGTGATCATTACCCGCCGAGAGCATCCTCCTACGTGTCACTCACACGTTTCGCTACCTCGGTCTATGTGCACGCGCCGAAAGATGTGTAGGTAAGGTTTCCTTAGCATTGCGCAGGTAAGCTCGCCCAGCAACCTACGGTTCGGCTATCTCGGTCACGCGTGTGCGCGTGGTGGTGCGGTCCACGTCCGTGTGCGTTCACGATAGACGACTCCGCTTCGGAGACTCGTTTTGTCCACGTCGGATTAACTAACGAACGTACGAATGTGCATGCACGTTCCACCTCTGTTTCGCCTCTATCGATACAAATTAATAGCATCTGCCCGACTAACCGGGCCTCGGCAGCCACCGTATGGAATCTGCTCCGAGAAGAGGACGAAAGGACGCCGCACCGAGTCGAGTCACTTCTCGGGGGGGGGGGGGGGGTCCGAAGCTACCTGGCGGAAAGCCGACGCGAGATGCGCCGCTAATCGCCGAGTGGGTGGATGCGATGGAGTTATCTAGCGGACTGTGCTCCGCGGACTGCGACCATGCACATACCCACAGGAAAAAGTCGCCAGTCACGCGATCCGGCGACTACGTTCAGCTCACAGACGCGACAGATGAGGATTGCCCGATGAAACTGCTGAAGCGACGCCCTTCGCAGATCCCTGGGTAACGTCGTGTGCCTCGATCAAGTACAAAACCGTACCTCTAGCCAGTAGAAGCACCGATGATCGCGATGCAGTCTGAACCGACCTAGTCACCTGAATTCTGAATCTGTCAACTCTCGTTCTTTGAAAAACAACTACAAGGGTTTCCCTCAGTCAACGAGTCCTCAGAATGTTAATTCGACACTGCTCCCACCAAAGTTCGCGATAGAATGCGTTCCACGCTGGGTCCTTAGAAGCTTGCAAAAATCCGTGCGCTGTGGGTCGAGTGAGGCGAAACGTGGAATCGGTTAAAGTGCATAAATAACGTCGACCCGCACCCGTTCCCAACGGGCGAAGCCAGTGTCGAACAAGCTTGGTTACCAAGCGCGGCTGCCTACCACTTCGGACCTCTTCCGACCATTAGTTCTGTCGTCCAGCGGCGTGGCAACGGTGTCTCCGTGAACATGAAGGATCGCTCTGTGCTCCGCGGGTAGCGACGAGCCTTGAGAGGACCGCTTGGATACGCGGCATTCATAAATCTACGCTTTTTCAGCTTTTCCTGAACGCGACGAGACGACCTTGCCCGCCACGCCACGCTACGCTACGTGACGCTACGCTCGGAGCTGTGCGCCACGCCGTGCCACACCACACCACGCCACGCCATGCCACGCTCCCACGTTCTCGTCCGATACGTTTTATTTGCCGGCGCAGTTCGCAGGCAGCTCTCGACCCCGCCAGGTCGCCGGAGGATTCGCGCGGCTCACCGAGAATCTCGATTTCCGTTTTATTTTGTCGCTGGCCGAGGCAGGATTTATGACCGCCGCTCCGTTTCGCCGGCCAACGAGACGCGTATACGATGCCAAATTCTTCGGCCGATGCCGTCCTCCTCGGTTGCTTCCCGGCGTCGTTCGTTAAAAAATATCGAGGGCCCCGGGATAGCTTCCAGACGTTCGTGGAATTTCTCCGAGAAACCGCGTTTTGCCCTACCCGAAAAACCGACACTCGACAGAGCTCTGCGTTCGCGTAGGTGGCGTGATCGAGCTCCGGCATCGACGGGACAATTGTTCGAGGCGTTGCGAACCCAACCAGCCCCGGTTTCACTTTGTTACTACGTGGACGTACTAGTTGTTACATGTGACTGACTTATTTGATCATTTTACCATGTGGGAAGTCCACTGTGACACAGTCAACGTGATTCGAACACTAGTTTAATTGGAAAATTAATTGGAACATTTTGTATGGCTCCATTTATACTAGATCAGACCATAGCGTAACAGAGTAGAACAGTATTTGCAAACTGTTGTCCACAACATTTTCTACGCCGCTCAATTAGAGCATAGTACTTCCATTGCAGTTTGCT
This sequence comes from Lasioglossum leucozonium, assembly GCA_028454225.1. Classification (NCBI taxonomy): domain Eukaryota; kingdom Metazoa; phylum Arthropoda; class Insecta; order Hymenoptera; family Halictidae; genus Lasioglossum; species Lasioglossum leucozonium. The sequence continues at coordinate 6,461,311 of CM052219.1, read as the reverse complement.
ATGCTTTAAATATAAATCAATTAACAATCGTCCGCGAAAGTAGGAATCTATAGCAATTTTTCAAGAATGTACAACAAATTTTCGAAACAAATTGAAAGCAGGTCATCGAATATTAACGCAAGGTTTAAAAAAACTAATTTTTTCAAAGAGCTTAAAAATCTTGTTCGACACTGCGAAAGACGTCACCATAACAGAGAAAGGCAAGAGAACAAAAGGACCATGCCCGTAAAAAGCAGCATTTCGCTCCGGAAATGAAAAAAGGGGAATAGTTTGCACGGTCGATCGCCGTTCCCGCCGTTCCGAGATCTCGCTTGACGTCCAAGCGCCGAGAGACGCCGAAGTAAAAATCGAATATATTTTCGGCGCGGGCGATCCCGAGCAAAGTTTCAGCGGATTCCGCTCGCAGAAAAATATTCGGTCGGGTCGTCGAAATCTCGGGAGCTGATCTTCGCACGGGTCGAGGCGGAGGAAGTCTTCGATCGGTCCGAGTTAGCACGGACGACCGACAATCGCGAACGAGATTCAAAGGGGCTAGACCGGGGCTGGTAGCGGAGTCGAAGGGCTCGCTAATCAGAGATTTAATTGATACCATGGCGAGCACGACCGTCGCACACGAGCGAACGCTTACACAGGAAGACGCGCCGATCCGCTTGCTCGCTTGCTCGCTCGCTCGCCCGCGCGCGCGGGCGCGTGCAACAGAGACTAACACGATTCCGTCGTATCGTACCGGGCAAAAGGACGGGGCCGTAATACATATGTAACACGACAGAAGGTTGGGACACGGGACGGGGAACCGGCAGGGTGACGGGGGGACGGGGATAAAGCGGGTTACAGGCTACTTAGTCCTGAGCTCTTCATTAGCAACGCTGGCCAATCACTTCTCTTCCTCCTTCTCGTATGCCCTAGCGGTTGTTTCGTTTATTGCGCGCCGGCTCGATCTAAATTGTCATCGGCGACCGTTTCGTAACTCGCGGTCGACGTTTCGCAGAGCACGAGCAAAAAAACCACGAGCCTCCTTCCAGGATTTTGTCCTGCTCGTCGCACAGCTGCTTTTGCATTGAATCCGCCTGTGAACTATTCATAAATACGAATACGGTAATGGCGCGATCTAGCTCCCTCAGAGAAGCTCAAGCTGCCTCTGTTGCCGAGCAGTGTGAACATGTCGCGTAATCCGGTACCGTAGTGTGAACCACTACTAATCCAATTTCAATTACAAAAACAACAAAATTCTCAAATTTCAAATTTTCTGTTTTCAAGTTTCGATTTTTCAAATATCGAATTTTCAAATTTTCAAATTTTCAAATTTGATGCGCGTTGGGTTCCCATGATTCAATCGGTCCCAAATTTTTTCCAGATCATTTTCTCAGCACTGATCACAATTCTAGGGGGTGAGACTAAAAAAACTTTTTGGTCAAAAAATAAGGTCCACGCTAGTGTTTACATACGCTGTCCTTCTCTACAGTCATAAAAAATAGTTTCTCTTCACGATGCTCGGACCAGGCGATGGGAGCTGGATCGTGACTTTACCGTATCATTGACTATTTTTCATCGTGTCCGAACCTATAGATCATCTGTACTCATCATCCGTATCACTGTTTAGACACCTTTAACACGTCAGTCATATATGGGTGACACTGTTCTCTAACTGATAAGTCTAAAAAATTAAGTTTTATTATGTTATAGTAAACGATAACGTTATAATATGAAGGGTGTAGAAGGGTTAAAAGGGTAACTATTCTGATAAATTTTGATTTCTCTCGAAGCCCGCGAAACGACTTTTCCAGCACAACAACCAAAAGAACGCCCTCGAGATGCTCTTTTCTTGTTGGTGTCGGGCGACGCGACAAACTCATTGTTACTATCGTAAACAGTGCATTGTTCTTTTGGCGTTGTTTTTCCAACACTTCGCAAGCATTGCGTCACTACTGGCTTCCTCAGCGAGTGTCAGAATAAATGTGTCTTCTGGAAACAATTCGAAAAGGACGCAGTCTACGAACAAACGCTTCTCAGCGGTAAAAATCACAGCACGTTGTAACTTTCAATAGGTTTGTAGTAAAAACGAAATCGGCACTCGCAATTCTCTCGTGTGCATTACACTTTCGACATGCACGGTGTCGCGTAATGGCCACGGTCGTTGCGAGCATTCGTCGATTTCGGGATCGTACGAGCCAAACATGCGATCCGGTACCGTAAAGACAAATACAGCCTAATTGTTCACGGCGGAACACAACCGCGCCGTTTCCTCGATCCATTTAATTCGAATCGGCGCTCGTTTCCCGCGCGCTCCGCCCCGAGGAGCCGAACGATCGCCGATTATCTTTAATTTAACGACGCATACGTGGCGGGACCGGGCGCCGAATTAGCGGACCGTTTCGATTATCGACAAACAGTCGCGGTTCGCGGTGAAACCGCCGTGAAACCGCCCCGCGCCGATCGGAACCTTAATTATCCTCGGGAACGATACCGTTCGTCGACTCCGGCTCCGTGGCAACTGGAGTCTGCGAGAGAGTGACGCCACTTACCTGGAAACAAAGGAAAAGCGAAAATTACAGTCAGTTTTGAGACACGGCTGGAAACTACGCTCGAAGGGAGAGAGAGGCGGCTGCCGGGCTCGGCGAAACGAGAGAACAGAGGAACATAATTAAATGTATGCTACGGAACCCTTGTTTCCCACCTTTTGTTGGAAACTTTGAACCCTCCTTGTTTTCGTTACTCGAACCCCTTCTACTCGACGTCTCTGCCTTTTCTATTTCTCGGCCCGTTTCACCTCCCACCCTCTCCCTCTCCTTCTCTCTCCCTCCGTTTTCTACTCGTAATCTCATGTATTAATATTAATAACGAGCCCGATAGCCTCGGCTGCGGAGTTTTTCACGAATCAGAATGCGCAGCGAATTCACGTGAACGCCGGCAAACAAAAGGCGCCGGCGCTCAAATCGAATCAGCCGGCGGATACTAACGAGGAAGCGTTCCTGATGGCGTGTTTGCCTCGTCTTCCCGGTTTTTCGGGCCGGACGTAGAACGCCGGGATTTATTGCCCTCGTCTTCGAATACCATCGCGCCCCTCGAATTACCATCGGCTAACATCAAAGCCGTCAATTGTTACTTGGAAGATACGCCGGTAAAATGAAATATTTTCGTCGTTTTACTGAAACAACGAATTGTTCTCCGACAGCTCTCGGATTAACACCGACACCGCAGATTTGTGAAACTATAGATTTTATACTGGTTTAATATTGAACAGACTCCCTGCGATTCGATACAAGTGAAATATTTCGGATAAAATGTATACGCCTGCAGTTTCTACAAAAATTTTATCTAGTGAGAAATTTAAAACAAACTCTGCACAAAGAGAAGCGTGGGAACGTTCGCGATTCATTCGCCATACCGTTCCATGAAAAAACGTCGAATAAACTTTCAAATACGTTCATCAATCTCTTCGATTCTCATTCATTTCTCGCACAAATTTTATTTTAAATTTTCTGTTGGCACAGCTTCGTTCACATAACGATGGCTACCTAAATTTAATTGAAAATGAATTTCATATTTAGCTTTAATCTCTGGAGGTAATTTCTAGATTATGTTATTCATATCTTCGAGTTCCTTTAATGTATGAAAAATGAGAATTCAGTGTACTTTTAAAACAAGATAAACGACGATGACACCCCCCCCCCCGCCACCCCAAAATGATAGTAGCATAAAAATATCCTTTGCAACGTATTCGTTCATTGACGCCGTTCAAATTGCAACTAAAGTATTGATGGCATCAATGCGCATGAAGAAGGTATTTAGGAAGTCGTTCTGTATTTTTGCAGAAATTGAGGAATAATATCGACTCGATGAGAGAAACAACCGGAAATTTTCGTTGTGCGATTTAGGACAGTTTGCGTCTGAATTTCCCCCGATTAGCCGAAACAGTCACCCACATAATGCAAATAATTCAATGAGCGCAATCGCTCTTGTAGCGTTGCGTTCGCCTCGGTGTAACAGCACGAGGCTCTGTATCTACATAATTCCGCAATTATATACGCACACGGCACACCGCGAACAATTCTGTTACCTATGCTCACACCGGTGTAGAGAGTCTCTCGCATAGCGATACCCGTCTACGGAGGTAAGCAACCCGACTCTCTTTCCGCGGCGTTATTACGTTCTCCTTGCACCCTGCCCTTCGCACCCCCGAGCGTCTTCGGCGACGCGTTAATTTGTTTACGTAATCACCCCACCTATTTCTGTCTCATCCAAGTGCTGTTTTCTCATCAATCCGCCGCGCCGCGCCACGCCGCCCCGTCTATTGTATGAAATTCTATTCAGCTCGGAGCGTTCTCTAGCCTCGAACGGGTCCAATTTCATTAACTCGAGACTTCGAAGGATTCACGATGGATGAACGAACGACACCGGAAGCCGCCGTGCTCCACCTAAGAAAACCACCTATCCTACCGACACGTTCGTTTCCGGCAAACACAATACATACACGCACAAAGCAAATCGCAATTGACTAGACAACAAAAATGAAATTTTATTTTCTCAGTAGATATTTCATTTTCATTGGATTCTACTCGTTTTTGATTGTCCCTATACACAGTTTCCACTCTTCTCAACCTTTTCCAGCCCTCGCGTTCAGGAAACGAACAGCAGACTGAATTTCATCATTTAAACGCGCAAAATGATCTCATCGTTTGATAATGGAATCTGTCAATGGATCGACAAACTCAACGTGCGTTTGAATAATTGTTAACGTAACTTGTTTTCGGGATACTCGTGATTTCTTCGTCTCAATTATTCCGACACGTCTCGTCGCGTTCGACATATGACGTTTCGATAAATCGTAAAATGAACGATAATTATTCCCGACCGTTACAAATTCACGTTTAACGATATAAATAAGTTGCCGCAAATTGTGCTCGACTTGATACGGTGGACGTATACGTATACACACATTGAATTAAACACGGGATTTGTACGTGATTTGATCAATATTAATGAGGTTTAATCAAAATGTGTACGGCAAAGTGTACACGCGCCGCCGCATGAAATTTAATGAAGAAAGTTTGTATAGAGTTGCTAACAAAGTGCTCCGGCCAAGCTCGCAAAATATGTTTCGCGCATCAATTGTACTATCATAATTTATGCGCGCGATAAAACAGGAGAGTAAAGCGAGCGTTAATGCTATATTAAATTCCCCGGGCGAAATTATTATTGCATCAATTTCCTGTTCGACGTCGAGTGAATCTGTCGATTATCGTTTTCCAAGACACGACAAACGGGATTTTATTAAAATGGGACTCCCGCGACACGATCTCTCATTTCACTCGACCGTCACCGTCGTCGTCACCCTTCGTCGTATTTTTATTACATCTACCTGTTCCCGGGCACCGGCTTATTAAAACTTTTTTAATCGAGACATCGGATTCCATTATTTTCTCGTTTCGTCGCTTTATCAATTACGGCAGATATTCACCGGTGGGGCGTGAGCGCGAAAATGCCTGTTACGAAGGAACAATATTCAAAGAATTGAAGATGCGGACCTCTTCCCTTTATTTCTTCAACGCTCACAGCAACTCCGTGATATCAAAGTGATATTCGGTTAATGAAAGAAAAATGAGAAAGCTTTCGAATTGCATGCATTTTAGTACTTTATTTATGTATTTTAGCATACATGCTCACCAATTTTAATACATCGAATATATCCTCACAAAACAGCCATTATTAAATCTGAACAGATAATTCCGTCTTCGAGAAATGGGATAGTGAATGGGATAGAACCTATTTATTGACATCCGTATTGCATGTACGTCCTCAAAATTGGTATAGTTAAAAAATGTCATTTCTCAGATTGAGAGCATCCTAAAATAAGTTGAAACCAATTTCGAAGATTGCTTCGTTTTTCCAGAAATCAATAAAACAACTTGACTAGCACCGTTTCTGCATGAAACTTCTCGATTATTGCAGTTCCGCCGATTTCCAGAATGAAAGGAGCGAAATAAGAGGGACGCGAAGGAGCAATATAAAAATGACAAATTATTTAATGGAACTGTTCTCTTCGCAGCGTGGTCAGAAAACTCTTGGCAAAACGGAGACTACGTGGAAAAGGGGCATCGGTTCGCAACTGGTAGCGAAGTAATAATAACGATGTCCTCTTTTTTTTATGGCGGGAACCGGCGCGGGTGCGAGCAGATCGCGAGCTCGTAAAACGTCGCGAGCGTGGTTCCAATATTACGATTACCCGGGTGCTATCCTCTTTTCATCCATTCCGTCGGGATCCGTAAATCTTACGCGCGAACGGTTTCGCGTTAGATATCGCGAGGGATACGTCGCCGAGTGTATCATAAGCTCGCTTAACGTTTTCAACGGGCGGACTCGCCGCGCCCGGTCTCTTCGGAGATCACGTCTGTCTAGGCTGCTCTTCTGACTAGAAATTCTGTCAACGGCGCCGTTAAAGTGACTATAAAACGCCCCCGGATTCGGATCAACTTTATGGCGCGAGACGGTCCTCGCGGTCGGCGAATGTCAACGTTTTAAGCCGCTCCCGACGAGAGACGTTCGATTTCTTTAGATTGAACCCTGGCACGATCCCATGCATTTAATATCACTATTACACATGATACGAACGCTTCTCCGTTTTATTCAACCCTCAACCGGCAGCGCGTTAACCGTAACGCTGTTTTATTAGCGAATTTTGCCATAATTTTATACGTTCAAACGAAATCGGTATGGATAAGTGAATAATTAATATTCAAGTTCAACCAGTGACGCGTTGTCTGCGAAACTGTTTTATTCTCAAGTTTTACGAAAGACCAAAAATCCGTCCACAATACCACTGTACGAGGTTGCGACACAGTCATAAAGAAATGAAAAAATGTGCAGGATCTAAAGCACGAATGAATTCTCACCCACGGAAAAGCGTAGAGCGATCCCATCGGCGTAGGATTTGCGGAGATTGTTAATTTGGCGAATGACACGCAGCTCAATGACGCACGGCGCATGCAATGTTTTTATGTTGCACCGCGCGTAACCCTTAGTCATTTCACCTACGTGCGCGCGCAATTTTATCTTGATATGTTATTCAATTTCAATAGGGAATGAAGTTGTCACCGGTTGGATTGTAGTCGCGCGCAGCTAAACGTCCACGGCAACACCTACGTGAAGACAGCTTCTGACACGGACAACTTGTAAAACTTGATTTGTGTTTACCGTGATGAACTGGAGTTGAGTGTAATTTACAGACGCCCGGAGGTTGACTCACACGGAAAGCCGCATGGGTGGAGCAGAAACCGTGCACGAAACTATTCGCACACCCTGGGTGTATCCTCTAGGTTTCTTCCGAGAGAGCTCCATTCAGCTAACAGGTTCCTCCCGGGTGTCTTGGCCGACATAAATTAATCGAAAGCGAGTCTGACACCGGTAATATGGCTACAATGTTCTCGCAGTGATTATAATGTTTCGTTACTTCGAAAGGTCAGGGTATTTATATAAATGCCTTAATAATATCGTCGGTGATGCATACTAGCAAATACACGGCCGGCACAGTTACCGGCAGACAATGCTATTATCAATCAGTGTTGCTGTCGATTGACTTTAGAAAGACTGAGCGGGAGAAGATTAAGTAACTCGCCTGAGAACATGATCATTCGTTGTCGAGTTTCTGTTTAGAAAATAAAATAGAAACGACTCTCTCGAATGTCAAGCGTTGATGACTCGAGGAAAGGTGCATACGTTTCTTTGGAAATATATTCAGCGGTTAAAAATTTTTTTCCAGAAATATTCCACGGAAAATAACATACTTTTAACGTTAAACTATTTCCTTTTTTTGTCGATTGTCCTGTCAGCCGAAACCTGATACCAATCCAACCCTTTCGGGACAACTTCGCCCCAAACCCGAGGATTCCGACTTCGCCGCAATTTATGGTTCGGAATGCCGGCTGTCGTGAAGTAACACGCTTGCGGGCCTTCAACTTCACTTTCATCGGTGGTGTAATCTAGACGAAGGGACGAAGATTGAATGAAGTTGAACCTGTCGGGTGTCCGACGGGAAACGGAACCAGCCGCTTAAAACCGAGCACGTGTACGATAAACTGGAGGTGTCGCCCGGCGTGTGTATACACGGGGTACGACGACGAAGAGGAGGCGGTGGAGGGAAAGAGGGTGGGGAGAGGGGATATCCTTTAGACGCGAGAAGGAGGATGGCAAAAGAAGGAAGGAGACAGAAGTAGGCAGGTGTTTTTGCAGGCCGCCAAGGTGGACGTTGGCGTCGCAGACTCGTTCAGAGGCTGTTAGCATCCTTCGCCACCATCGCCGCGCGCACACCGTGGCCGGCGAACATCCTTGGATCTCCTTAGATCTTCCACCGATCTCCTCTGATCTCCTCACACCTGGTTGCGCCTACCTGCCTAGGCGGTTTGTCCGGCCTGATTCTCTCGCGGCCGGTGCTCGCTGCTCTCTTTCTTCCTCTCGTTTCTTTTCGCGTCTCGCCATCGTCTCTCGTCTCGTCTCTCGTCTCGTCTCTCGGCTACCTGTCTTCCTCGATCCTCTCTCGACTGCTCTCTCTCCTCCTCCTCCTCGTCGTTCTTCCAGGTCGATCGGTTCGACGAGAACATTTTTCTCCTCCGCCGGAACGTCCTTGTCCGGCTCGTCGTGCTCTTGTTCCCATTCCCCGTGGTCGTTCGCCGACTCGTCACGCGGAATCGTGCACGGACAGTTTGCAAAATCGACCGTGTTCCCGGTACATCTGACCGATCGGTGTTGCGAGACCAAACGTCGATCCGGATCGTTTCGAGGAGACTGGATCGAAAAGGCGTTCCCCGGGACGCGCGGCGAGTCGCGCGAAAGGCGTAGGCGTCCCACGGACAGCGACGCGACGCGCCACGGGATGAACTCATTCTTTCGTTTCTGCTCACCTTGAACACCCGACTCCGATCACTCCGACACCGACGGAATTCACGTAATCGTCTCGATTTGCAATTCCACCCGAGGGGGAAATCGATTCTCCCCTTTATCTTCGATTTCACTCGCCGATTGGAACCTGTCTTCCCGGCCCGCGTTCTGTCATTTTCCTTGCATCCAGTCTCGTGGGAATCCACTTGCTCGCTGTTTATGCCCGAATAGAATGATCGATGTCTCTGCCAGACCCAGATCGTGTCCATTTTCAACGGAATTTAAATAATTAGCAAGATTCAAATTCCATTTGGCTTGTAGTTAAATAAAATTCTCCATGATAAGTATAAAATTTACATAAAGAACCCCAGCCTAAATATGAAGTATAAAGATCCTGTACAAATTTAAACAGCTTAATTATCAATTTCTTAAAACTTAGGCAACGAAGCGATCGAGCACGTAAACATTCTAGGAGAAAAATTAGAAAAATGGCTCCCGCGCGATAAAAGGTTACCAGCGACTGAACCTCACGCATCGATATCGACGGGGCATCCGAGTATTCCGTACAATTTGCATTCCTTTTGATTAAAAACCAATCTCTCCCCTTTTTTCCCATCGACGTTCGGTTGCGTAAGCGAGAATGCGTAAGTGCAGCCCGCCGCGCCGCGCGCCGTTGCGCGGAGATTGCCAGCCGTTGCATCATTCGCCGGCGTTCTGATACAAGGATGCGTCCGAAGATAAATTAATTTGCCACGGGTAATAAAGATGGATACTGTTCGGAGGGATAGTGGATCTAGGAATAGACAAATTTTATTGGCAGCCTGCGAATTAGTTGCAATGTGATTGCGAATTGCACGGGCAATTGCAGCGGCTTCCATTTACGGCTTCAATTGAAATTATCGTTCCACGCGTGTGATGCGTATCGCGGATTTTTTTTGCGGGGAACAGTGAGCCGGTATTGGAGAGGCCTCTATTACGAAGATACCTCAACGATGAGAAGAAGATTCTTTGATTACGACGATATTAGATCTATTATGTCATGTGTATAGCGGCGAGTAAATCTTCTTCCAATAAAATTTTTCTCGCGCGTCCGATGCACCCTACAAACTATTTAACGTGATGGACATTGTACCAGACGTGGTACGTGAAAATCGCTTTACGGATGACTGATAGGTATAACCCTAATCATGCTACGTTGTTAACCCTCGTACAACAAGCTCATCGGACATAGTGATGCGAAATGTGCTTTTCTCATTTTCATTTTGTACTCTAAGTCAACGGAATTGTGTTTCATTCATAATTCGACATTTCAATGAAAGACATTTTAAGAAATAGAAAATTAGTAGTGAATTATTACACCGAGAAATATTGGTTCTGACGAAAATTAGATTCTATTAATTTGTTCGGGTCACGGAATTTATGTCACGGTATTTGAATTCCGTTTTAAAATAATCAGGCTCACAGTCTCGGAGCTTCGATATATCGGCTACATCGTTAGGAGCGAAATTGTAATATAGAAGCTAAATTGTTTCAAGTGCTGGGCACCGAACGAAACGCGGAAATTCCGCCTCGCGAATGGCGAACTCGAAAACGTCGCGTCGCGTCGCCTGCAGTCAAATTCGAAACCAATTAAGGCAGGATCGTCAGGATCCGTGCGAGGGGGTCAATAAAAGGCTGCTAAATCCGGAAAATATCCGCATGAGCTGGCAGGAAGTTCGCCGGTGCCAGTGGCTCGATTTTTCAACCGGGATTTTGCGAACTTACTTACAATCGCGAGCGGATACGCGCTCGCGCGGGGGCGCGAGCACGGCCATGCAAGTTCGAACGAGGAAGCGGGAGCGTGTACAGGTTCGCGTGCAGCTGTGATAACGGGGCTGCCGATGAAAAAACTAAACCAGTGATTGCCATTCGCGCGGAGCGTCGCCGGAAAGTTCGGCAACAGTTTTTAATTGCGACGCGTCGACTTGGACTGCGATCCGAGCCCCGGTTGCAGCCGCTCTCATCGTTTCGGCCGCGCGAATTTTTTTTTTTCTCGCTCTCGCCCGCGTGGTCGTGATATCAAACCGGCTCTCGTATTTTTCACGACTGCATGGAGACGTCGGTACGCAAAAACGAGAAGAAAAAACCGCCGGCAGAACACCCTTGACAATCAGAACCGTCGAAACGATTGATGAATGAATCCATACGGGCGGCGGCGGTGGCGGTGGCGAGGCGGCGCGGACTGTAACCGTTGTTTTTGCGAGTTTATAGTTTTCCACGTACGCCGATCACCCGTTCCCGCCCACGTTTGCTTTGCTTTTCTCCCTCGATGCAAGAAAATTGAAATCGCGAGATCGCCCGGCGATACCGAACGCGAAAGATTTAATACGAAGATCGAGCCCGATCTGATCGAACATCGAGCCGCGAGCCGACGATCTCGCTTATAATAGGCTGCGCTCGATCGATCTCAACTCTCTCATAGTCAAAACTGTGAGAAAATTCTTGGATATCCTCTATTCAAGAGCGACTAAATCCCACGGATTTCGAAATATGGATTTCTATCTGATTTTCCAGCAGGTTGTGTCGCAAAAGAATTTTTCTGTAGAGAATATAGTTCGATATTCGGTGTAGAATATGATTCTATTTTCTATGAACGGATTTTTCTACGAGTACTATACATACACACGCGATTCGATCAGATTGCTTTCGGAGGGTTAAAGGCATCGGAAGGGAAAGCATTATTTCGTTTGATCTTTTAATTCAGTTACGCGCATGCACACACTGCACTATTAGCTACTGGATTCATTCATCATTCACGTTCCAATATTTTCACGTAACTCCTTTAATCTTCGGCTCCTCGGACGCGGGTTTACAAGATCCAATTTTTCACGGATTAAAATTGCTCTTGTATAATGGATGATGCGTTCGATCAGGATTCCCTTTCGAACGACGCGGCGGGGAATAAGTTTAGTGAATTCAGCGAACCAGGTTCCGAAGGTAAAATCGTTCCGGATAAACGCGGGGCGCTCTCTCTGGCACGGACCGATCTTTTTCCATCACGTGTGCGATCGGGCCCGATCTCGTGCCACGGCGTCAGTGTAAAAACTCGTCATTCAGCCGCAATAAATTACAGCAATTACCATACGCAGTGTAACGTACCTCGCGTGGAAGCCGATCCAAGGCTCGTGAGAAAATAATACAAGAATTTGCGCAAGGTGATCGAGTAGCATGTCTCTTGAGCGCCCGCATACGTGCCTGCTGGCGGTCTAAGAATTTTCTCATAGCTTCACCGACCCTGCCCGCCGAGATTAGCTTCTTTTGACATTATCCCCGATACCTCGATTATCGACAAGGACGCTAAATACGTTCAGGCTCCTGTCGATCGCTGTTTCCCAACGATGCGCCTCCATTATCCGTGTATTATCGATCCAGGTAACAACGCCTTCGTTAATAACGGCGAGAAGAAGAAAAAAAAAAGGATCCTCGACCAATATCGGAGCCGGTTTTTAACTCCTAGCGAAACTATACAGCGAGTATTCGAGTACGCGAGTTTTCGCGGAATATTTAATAAAATTGTATTCCGGTCCTCGTAATTGACATTGAAAAATTACTCTCTGGCCGGGAAAGACATTATTTACTGAACAGGGTAACAAAGAATCGATGATCAAGTGTCAACCCTTCGTATCCGGTGCCTGTGTGCCTTCGGAAACCGGAACACGTTCGTCGACCCAAAAATTTCTTATAGAAATAATGTAATTGAGCGAATTTACTTTTATCACTCTACACTTTCTGTTAAATATATACAAAGTTAGAAATGTGGAAGTTTTTTCGAGCTACGGTACGATCATTTTTCATCCGTGCTTCAATTACGATTTTGTACTTGGCACGATGAAAATCAAATTAACGTTCTGGCTATCTAAAATGATAAGCCACAGCACAATGTTCGGAGATTTCCAATTTCCAATTTAAAAGATTCCTGTCCATTTTTCGGGTTTCAATAAGAGGAGGCGAACGGAGGCAAGAGGCAGAAGATCGAGTAAGCTCGGTGACGACAGTCAGGTGCTGAAAAATGACTGTTGTCCCCGGGGATAATAATCGTGATCCGTCGTTGCGTTCGAAGCGGTGGTAATAATAAACCGAATGAAAAATAAAGAATGCTAAGGGGGAGGAGAAAGCAAGTGAGAAAGAGAAAGAGAGAGAGGTTGCGCGAGGACACCGACGTCCCGAGGCAAAGAAAATTGCTCTGTGGCGAACCAGCAAATTAGAATGATTTTTGCCGGTCGGCCGCGTCCGCTTCTGACCGCCTGGCTCGCCTCGCGCCGTGTCGCGTCCGCGTCGCGTCGCGTCGCCGCGAAGTTACTTGTTCTTGGGAAGAAATGACAAACGACGTGACGCGAATAAGAGCGATCGCTCTGGCCGTGGTTGATGCTAGAGGTATTTCGGCCCTCGATATCCCTGTGTGTACACGGATATAAGCGAACGCGTTCACTGAACACGGGTCAACCTCGGCAAACCGGCCCTCTCTTTTTGTTGAGTTTCTAATTAACGCGTCGCTGCGTCGCGTCGCGTCGTTTCTTCGGACGGCCTCTCATCGGCAAGCATGGTTTACCCTCGGCGCGGCGCGGCGCGGCGTGATCATTGGAAGATTAAACTCGATAACGCTTTGTCTTACGGCTAATAAGCTCCTTCGAAGTCACTAGGACCTTCGGGTCGGACCGCGATCACGAAATTATGCGGCACATGGGGAAAATGAGGATGTGACAGGTTAAACATGGGGAGACAGGTTTCTTTGCTCAAGCATTTATACGTCGATCTGTTTAGATTGCGGCACGCTTTCTCGTCGTCGACCCCAGTTCAATGCCGTCTTTGCAGAGTAGCAAGAAATACTTCCAAGATTATTGTACTAATTGCTTGACAAAATTCTACAACCGCTAAGTATATTACTCAACTAACCCAGACCGCGTAACTACAGTACCTAAGGGCCTACGAATGCCACACACAGTTTGAATTTCTATATCATAATTAAGTTCCTTTGGACGGGATCTGCTTTCCTCGGAGCATGACAGCATCCGAACGTCCACCTGGACACCTCGCGCTGGCTAATCGGGGTTATTAAACAAAAAGACCGTTTCCTCGGCCGCCAAGGGCCGGCGTGCACAATGGCATATTGCATAACGGATCGCTCGGTCATTGAACGAGGTTCCGTGAAGCAAATGCGCTGCCCATGACAAAGACCGGGCAGGGGTAAAAAGCCTGTACGCCGCGTTTCCATCTCCGCGTGTTCCTGCACGAGCTAGGGCCGGGGCATTTGCAAGTTTTTTTCCTACCTTCTCGTCGGCGCAGCCGCGTTTTCACGGGGAACGATGGAAGCGTGCGCCAGCGACAAAGGAGGATAGAGGAATGACACGGTACCGCGAGAGGCACCGGTCGAGTTATTTTCACCGGTCCAAAGTGGAGTAACAGTGGCAGAGTATCTCCCTTCCCAGTGTCTCCGCGGACTCTTTTTCTATTCGCTGTATCCAGGGCTGGACGGGGGAAATTCAAAGCGGTATATATTTTTAGCGCGAGCCGATGAGCCCATTAGGCGCCACCATCGCCTCGTGTCAACGGTTCAATCCTTCGGAATCAAAGCCAGGGATGGCCGGGCCCCGGTCAGGCTCCGATGCCGTTTTTATCATTCGCTACGGCGATATCCCGCGGGCTTGCCTATTCGGCAGTTTGCCTGCTTAAACCGTGGCGACCCCACGGCGATCCTTCACGCTGGAAACCGTGGCTGCGACACGCGCGACGCTTCTCTTCTCCCGTGGTCCCTTTAACCCGATGCTTTTCCGTGCGCCTTGGCACGGCTTCTAACGCTTCCATCAAGACGAATTGTACCGCAACCTCCCCACACCCGCACGAACGCTTCTACCCCTAGTGCACGGGGACGCGGAATCTGGCCGTTTTCATTCGCCGCTTACATGGCACACCGACCGCAGTTTAAATTACGGCGCCCTGTCAAGAGTCGTTGCGAACGCCAGACCACAGAACCGCTGAGGATTACATGCACGGAACATTTACTTTGAGTCGGAAAGAGACCCGGGTCCTGGTAATTGTGTTTTCGGAGATCACCTGCTGGATTTTGTTCGCCTTCGTCTAAGAGATGCCGCTTCATCGTTCCCGTGCAAGTGTGTTATGGTTCTTCTCTTACCTTTTCAATACCGATCGCCCATCGCAGATAGCACAGAGACGTCTCCAACGGCTCCCGAACATCTTCTAAACGTACTTTGTTCGAAGACGGTTCGTCTTCAGGGCGTATAGAAGATGTCTAAGAGGTCTGAAATACGACATCTTTAAAAAGTCTCGAGAAAGACGTCTGACTTTAGACGTTAAAACGACGTCTCCAGAAAGACGCCTATTCAGGACGTAAGACGTTCAGACCTAAAATGAACGTACACAAGACCTCTTTCAGATGTCGCGAGCTATCTGGGACTTAATTATCCTATTCCCGTCTATCAAATTGGAACCCCTTATCCGCGTGTTTATCCTCATCTATCAAACCCAAATCCTCTCTCCGAGTGTTCTATTCTCACGCACCACGTCCAAATCTCTTTCAAGCATTCCATCCTGACCAGCTCCAAATCACCTATTCAACCGTCCTCCCTTCGTCCACCCGATTCGAGGCTATTATCCAACCGTCCTATTCTCTAGCAGTAAATAAGAATCACTCAGAGTCGCCGAGTAGAATCCGATCCGGGCAATTTGTCGAAAACCTGCCGCTCGGTCGTGGAGAGTGCGTGCCAGGTGTTATGTTCGGTTTCGCGAAGTGACTCATTCCCGTGGGTCTCGGGCCGAGTGCGTGGCTTCTAAATAGGAAGGTAAACAGACATTGTGTTCCCGGTCGAAGCGTGGCTCTTTCTTCTTGTCGCCGTGCTTGTCGCCCGACGACCGGCCCGTACATCGTGGACCGAGTACATTAGCAACCACAACATCGGGGCCGGCGGGGTCGCGAAGAAGGGTCGGCCGTAGGAACGAGACCGCCGCGCCGCGGACGCTTTGACAGCTGTTGGCTCGCCTTTGCCTTGGATGCCTACCGCTTTCCCTCTCTCCCCGGCATAGACAAGAAACACGATGGACCACTATATGTATACCGGACCCGTGGATTCTCACCGCATCCAGTCGTTCCTCGGCCCACTTCAAACGTCCTATCCATTTTAGTCCGCGTCACACGGTCCCTCTGCTACTCCTTTTCAGAAGTATGTACGCTCGTCGAAACACGCTGTCGGCTTACCTTGCTCTCTTGCCTCGCGTCGCTCGAGCGTGCAGCGTCGAAATGCTTTCGCCGGGAGTCCAACCTTATCCGAACACCGAGATCTAGAGATCAATTGCGAGGAGGTCCGGCGAGAGAGCTCTCCGCCATCGATGTATGTAGGTAGGTACGAGCGCCGCGGTAAAATTAGCAACGATTTCTCATCCTCAACGGCTGTGAAATTGTTTCGATTGTGCCCGCTCTATTCTCGATCCACTTTCATCCCCGACCGTGATAGCTCTTATCTGTTCGTACATTGACGGCGTGTAAAACCACAAGCCTAGGAGAAACCCCGTAAGAAAGACAAATGACTGGCGCGATCCAAATCGAACTCAAACCGGCAAACGTGCTCGCCCGAGATACTATCGCCGGGACGATCCTCCGGCGCTTATGATACATTGCAGTCGGACTACTTTCACCGGTCGAAACAGCGGTTCCCTTCATGACCGTACGTTATCACGACGGAAACCTTTTCTTTCCTCCCGGTGCGGTGGCACTCTAATTGATCGATCCCGAAGAACAGTCGAGCAAGTGAAAGCCCCCGATGCGGCGGCTCGCTAGCTCGGTTTTCACGATCGGTCTTCAGCTTCTAGCCCCGGCCTATTAATATGCTTTGACGGCTCGCATGACTCAGTAATCTAGGCGCGTAGCGTGCACGTCCCTCGCGGTATCGGGGATAGGTGTGTTTGGCATTCTTACCGGTGCGGTGGGCAGATCTCGCACGGGCCTAACTAGACGCTGACTGTCGACCGGGTGGCAGCGGTTGTTGCGACGCAGCGCAGCGGACGATTGTCTGCGCGAAACGAGTTTCGCAAGTCCGCCGTGGGTGACGTCATTTGGGACAACGCGCGCATAGCATGCACTCCTGGCACAGATTCTGCATGGCCGGCCTGCTCAGAGACAATGGAGGACCGCCGCTTCCGTCAATGTGTCACGCCGTTATCGTTAACGATCGCTGGACACCAGAGGAACTCGCGAATCCGTGCTATTCATGACATGCCCCCTCGATTATGAGAATCATGAATGTATAAAATATGCAATCTATATCCAGATAGCACAGAGTCCAAAAGACGTCTGTTGTTGGACATTCAGACGTCTCACAGACGTCTCCGAATGGTATCCAAACAGCCCCCGATCCTCTCCTGAACGTCTTTTGTTAGGAAACGGTACGTCTTTAAGACGTCTTTGGAACGTCTTTTAGACGTCAAACTAACGTCTTAGAGACGTCTTATTTTAGACGTTCAAACAACATTTCCAAAAAGACGTATTTAAATCGCCTCAAAGACATTTATTCAGGACGTAAGATGTTTCAGACTTAAAATGAACATAAAAAGGACGTCTTTAAGACGTCGCGTGCTATCTGGGTCTATTACTGACCCACCATGGAACTAAATAATGAACGACAAAAATGAAAATCAAACATATAAATCCAACCCACTTTTACCTCCACTGCAGACATAATACTACAACAAACTATCTCAATCAGCCGAAACGTCAGTCACGCGAATATACATGGTGATTCTGGGAACTGGGACAGATTACTGTTCCTTTTTAAGTATAAATAGAAAAAAAATGATAGAGGGAAAAATCATATGTCATAATACGTTTTAACTTCCTATGACCTTACGGATGCATTAAAGTTTAAAATGCAATACACCCGGCGAGTGCATCGGTGCATCCACATAAAAAATAAAGTAATTTTTTTATTAATCCAATCGATCCCTATTATTGTCCTACGTGTAAAAGTACTAACCCAAGGTCATCGAAATGTCAATATTGGATGAGATATTTGACATTTTGTGTCAGAGATTCTACAAGCTATATCGAGAGTTTCAATGTTTCTTTTGGTAAATCATATCTGACACAAAACGTCACATATCTCGTAAAGTATTGTATTTTATACGAGGGATAATAGAAAGCATTGATTGGTTCAACAAAAAAAATTGGGTTGCATGAAAGAGTAAAGTGTAATTGCACCTGGCAGGTGCATCGATGCACAAAAATTAAGGTCATATGTACTATGACATATCTCTCATTATTTTCTATTTTTACTTAAAAAAGAGCAGAAACTTGTTCCAGTTCTCAGAATCCCCTGAACATCCCATCGCAAAACGTTTATACTTTCTACGTGCATCGCGTCATGGTCGAAAGATCCAGTCCTAAAGCAACTGTGCGCGCGTGGAACGGAGAGGTTTGCGGTAAAAATAGTACAAGACGGATGAGGAGTTTTCAATTACAAATCCGGTCGTTGAAACGCGTCTTATCAGCTCGCGCGGTTTGATCGACACTGACAAAGCACGCGATAAGGAGAAAGCGTGAAAGACGGGTGAAAAAGCGCGGCAAAAAGAGAACCGGGCGCATTTTGTTGCGCCGGTCTATCGCGGGCTTTTCGACAAAGACACAAAACGATTAAGAATCTGACAGGGACATAAAGCTACTAATACATTCCTCTCCACAAACTGTCAGTGCGGACGCTTTTTACGCTCGGCTCGGCTCGGCTCGTATTTTCCCATTGCTTGTCTGTCCGCGGCGACGCATTTAAAAACTGAAGGCTAAAAGACAAGCAAAGAGCCAAACACGCGGTACAGGGACGACAACGCTCGCCGAGGGTAAAAGGGGAAGCGCGTCGAACGTTCCCGCTAAGTGTGCAACGAACGAACGAACGGACGCTCTTCGCTCCGGCTCGTTCGAGCGCACGTGAACAAGCGCGACGCGATCCGCTTTGAGATGAGGGAAAATATCTAATAACGGAAAAACGAGAATGGCGGAGTGAAAGCCGGTAGGTGACACGGGGCGCAGCATGTGTCTCGCGTCGTGTTACCAAACGGTTTCCCAGATTTCACTTCGTTCCCCTGTTGCAATACGACCCCGACGTCTTAATGAGAAAGACCGAGCCCCGTCGATCGTAACCGAGCGAATCAGAACTTTTACGTAAACAAATCGTTAAGGGAGAAAAAAAAACGGAGAGACGAGGAAGAAAGAAAATTGCTTCGGGGGACAACCGTGCTCTTGTCGGTAAATTCGGTTTTTGGTAGCATCGAGTGTAACGTTGATCCGGGGGATCGGAACGGACTGCAATTTTCACCGCAACAGTATAATTTGTAGGGTGAAAGAAACACACGGCTGGTATCGCATTGTCGATTCAGTCGCTTATAGCTCGAAGCGCGAAGTCCGTGCAAGCTTATGTTTCCAGTTCCGTACACGGTGTTTATAAATAACATTGCCCGAGAGTCGTAATAGTTGGATACAGTACCCTTGATGGCAGTAGACTACAGGGTATTGGGTGTAACAGTTCGAACAGCGTTTGTTCTTTTTTTCCGATTTCTTTTCATCGCGATCGGAAATAAGAAGAATCATCTCGAGCTGCGAACGTGGCCCCGGCGCACGATAACATATGTTAATACGCGGCGCACGCACCGGTTTATGTGTAGGTTTCGGCGCGATGTAACGTAGTTTTCAATCGATGTACACGGCAAAGCGGTAGTAAGCCACACAATGGCAGCTTTACGTAATCGGTGTACGTAAGCTACCACGCTTCCACGTTCAGCTGGGATTCAATTATGCTCTCCTGCTTGTTCCTTGTCCTCTAGCTGCGCGGTTGCGCGTTCCTCTCGTCGATTCAAACGACCATAACCCGAGCCATTGGCGAGTGTTACGGCCGACATGAAATAATACCGCGACCGATTTTTGCCGTTTGCAATCAGAGTGAAGGAGTCCTGAAATGAACTGCGGTGATGTTGATGATTCAGGTATGCAAATTGTTATCTGGCTGCATTAGAATCGAGGATTTCCAAGGTTCTTCAAGGATTTCCAAAAATTCCCAAAGATTTTCAAGGATTCTCAAACATTCGCAAGAATATCCATAGATCCCCGGAGATCTGGAAGCGCCCTTAAGAACTTTTAGGAGAACTCGGGGCTCACAGAATGTCCTGACGATGGTAATTTAGAATTTTCGAAGTCCTCGAGAATGTGAAAGTCCGAAATATCTCCGTCAAGTTGACCCAGTAGAGAGAAATTGACAAATTTTGCCAAATGAGCTCAATTTATATCGTTTCCCAACCGGATTGCGCGTGATCGTAGATCGATTTCACAGATACCTTGACAAAGCGCTGTCTACGAAAATTTCAATTACTCGAGAAAGCAATGATCGATCGTTACCAGTCGTTATATAATTTACTACGAATTCTCTTATACACGATAGAACGCAAATTCCTGCCTGGAATAATTGCTAAAATTCATTCGTAACGTTACAGTGTACGACGTTGCAGTACGTCGTTGAACAGATGACAGCCCGGAAATAATTTCGATCCTAAAACAGTCTATTAGAAACTCGACAAGATCAATCTACGTACAATTCCGAAACTCCGCCACGGTCTGTTGAGTCACATTCGCTGCGAACGAAATCACGGCTAACGAAATTACCGAGAAATTTACTTACGGCTCCCTCGCAGGGCCACGGTGGTGGCTCTTATGCGACACTCGATACGCACTTTGTACATCGAATTAGGGGACGGCGCGGGATCGATATGAACACGTGCCATCGGTCAACACTGCGCGAAAGTACACGGTACACCGAAAAGGAAGTCCTAAAAGAGCGGACACGGTCTTATTCCGTACGTGTACTTGAATTTAGCCAAGGACTTAGTGGCCGGATCGATGACTATTGACGCAATCAAGCTACCAGCATGATCCTCCACACCCTGCGTTCTCCACTCTGCTGCCCATATGTGATTTTTTTTTCTCCTAATTCCCACAAGCACGCGGAACCGGCGCACACACAAGGACACACGAAAACGACGATAGTAGGGGGGGGGGCAGAAGAGAGAGGAGAGATGGGGCGAAGGGGAGGATTCGTTTGGGGGATTGACGACACAGGAGATCGAATCGAGGGACCTAGTTCTTCGCGCTATTATTTATCCGAGCTGTCGACCGTCCAATCAGTCATGCCGACATATGCTTAAGTAAGATTACATTTCAACTAATGTCTGTGAACATACCTCGTCTATGTCGGCTAATACGCGGGAATGAGGGGGGGAACGCGGGAAATCGAATAGAAAACTGTGCAACGGGGAAGGGTGAAGGTACGACAACGCACTGAATGATATATCGTACCGCGCGCGCACGCGGGGGGGTTGTTGGAAACATTTTTTTTCCGTGGAGCTACCTAATGGCCACCCTCTCGGCAGATTACGCTCGGCTTCGCCCAAATGGGACGTCTCTTGTGAAAGATTAGTGGCTTATCGTGGAGTATTAATGTAATATTGTAATGCACCGTGAAGCTCGCATAATACACTGCCCCTACCTGCGCCGCGCGGTTGGGCCGATGCTCTTTGTAAGGGAGTATGTTAAATAATGTCAGGCTGCGATCTTCGGCAATATGGAACTCTTCTGGGCGGAGCTCCGCTCGGTTCGTTACACTCTGTAGCGCGTCGAATTAAATGGGAGATTGATTCGCCCGGTGGTGGTTTGATCAACTGCTCCGTTTTTTTTTCAAGGTGATTTTTCAATCGGACAACCGCGAGAGAGAACATTACCGATATTTTTAGCATCGTATCGACACCGTGGATCTCGTTGTAGTTCAATAGCAACGGACCCTACACCCACGAGCGCCGGTCACTTCGGACCGGCTACGGTCAAGAGAAAGCTATGCGGGCTCGTTGCAACAATGTTGCGCCGCTGCTCCATTACTCAGAGAAATCCAGCCGCGACTCTCGGGGCGACGCCGCGTGGAGAACGCGATAAAACGTGGTGGTTGGGAACGGTGACAGGCGACGCGACGGCTCCGGAACCATACATCTTGTCGGGGCAGAAAACACGTAAAATTGTTTGGGTCCGGCGCGACCCAAAGCAACGCGACGCAACGCAGCGCGGCGGGGTGTTTGATGTGCGAATCGGAGCACGTGTCAACCCCCGAAGTGGGTCGGTGCACCTGGTGCGTACAGCACACCTCCGGCCCGGGTCACAATAGGCTGCTAATAAATTTGGGACGGGGGTAGAAGGAGGTTTATGGGCGACAGTGGGCCCTTTCTCACGGCGCCGGCCGATCGCACGCGCATTGTCGATGCACCGTGCGCGATTGTATCGCCGTCGGCGCGGTACGCTCCTTGCAGGGAATTCTCGTTCGGGTCAGTGATCCGCGACTAAACGGAAATAGACGCACAATGTAGCGGGGAACGCGCGATTTTCTCTCCTGATCCCAGCGACGCGACGCGACGCGACACGATGGTGTTGCTGGAGAAACGGTTTTTCCGTGAACACGATCTCGCGAGCGTGATCCTTTTCGCGCAGACGCTCGCCGTGACATTTGTCAGTGTTCGTCAATTACGAAGCGTCGTTTATAACGGACCGACGCGACGCGACGGTTAATCGAGAGATAAGCGCTCAAAAGGAAGTGGTCACGTGACTATACCTTTCCCAATCGTTGAGCGATGATCGCTCGACCCGATAAGGGAAAGTTCACTTGTCCGTGGGTATGAAAGACAGACGATCAACCGAGTCGATAGGCGGCCGCAGGAACGCCGCGCCGCGCCGGCTACGGGTACGCGCATTATCGGGTTGCTTACATTCTTTTCCGACGCGGAAACGCCGGTGCAAGAACGACTAATCGTGGCGCAATGATGGAACGTGGACTGGGACGATGCTCCGTAGACCCCTGCGAATGACATCATTCCTTTGCGCAATCCGCTCGCGGCACTACCGGCCTACGCCAATGGAGGGGGGGGAGACCTACTGACTTCGGAACTCTGTATATTTACTAATTTCAATAATCACCAGTGGCACATGTACTGACTATGTGTAGTCAATGTGGTAACGCTGCTCCAGAATTATCAAAGGATCAGCACACGCTACAGACGCTTGATCAATCCCCGTACAGTGATTTGATAATTGTGAGAGCACTTACATGATACGATATTAAAATTGCAACACGATGTAAAATTGATTTAGAAACTTATGTTGTAGAAGTACATTGTAGAAGGCCCAAATCAATCTGTATTATCCCTTGGCACTTCCAACATTTTTTCGATGCCAGCGAAAGATCTTGAAAACCAAAAGTTATCCACATCAACAAAGAGCAACGAGTCAGAAAACAATAAGCACACGGGGCAGTGTACTTTCCTAGATAGCACAAAGACGTCTGTTGTTGAACATTCAAGACGTCTTTAAGACTGTAGCGGTACACGATTCGCAGCGCACGATGCTAAAGTTGACCGC